>CATIWK010653221.1:0-20223 GCA_949634005.1 Mallotus japonicus | reverse complement strand
ACCGAACATTCCTTCTTGCACTTTTGGGGCCCAACCAGTAGTTGAAATGTAAGATGTGTGTAAGAAATGTACATTGTGTAAATGTTTGTATTTATTATTCAGTTTATGCAGATATTATCTTTGTATAGGACAACAGTTTGGGGTTGGTTGTTTGGTGTGCATGGGAAAGGGGATAGTGGAAAAGGATGTTGGTTTGAACTTTGGGAGAATTCTTAGGTGACTTCATTTTTTATTTATTTTGTTTTCACTTTGTTTTTATTGTCATTAGATGAAAATGCATTGAATCATTCAGTGGTTATTAATAAAATATAATTTACTTTGTAATAAACATAGTAACCATGGCCCCCTGCATTCTGAGCCATTAGTCATTTGGTTCTTATGTAGAATATGTGCTCAATGAATGTATATTCAACTACACTTTCCAGTAGGTCATGTTGAATCTAATTAGGGTTGAAAGTGCATGCGACGTAGCTAGGTTTAGGCCAATAAATTTTGTTCATTATTACGATATAATAGTGATTCGAAAATAAAAAAATAATCACTAGATTTCACCAATAAATTTTATATAATTAATGTTTGAACAATTTTCATTTCTTATTATTTTTATTTAATTTTTATTAAGGTAAAAGGTAAAAAAAATCCTTGATTTTTCATAAAAAGAAAAGCACCTAGCACCTTAAACTTAAAAAAGTACATCGAAATTCATAAACTTTTAAAAAGGTTTAAATAAACTTGTTTAACGTTTAGTTAACATACATTAAGTTTTAACTTTTGGAACTATTAAAGGTATAAAAAAGTTCTTAATATTTAATTTTTACACAATTAAATTCTAAATATTTTTTAATTTAAAATATTTATTTATTCTTTATTAATTATCATCTCATTTTAAAAATTTTATTTTAGTGTAATATTATTTTTAAAAATTATTATTTTAAAACATATATTACCTATTTTCTTAAAAATAATATTAAAGCATAAAAACTATTGACAAAATTTATTTAATAGTGTAAAAATTATCATTAAAAAATTATTGATTTAAATGATTCTAAAGTATACATTTTTATTCTTCAAAAATAATAATTTTTTAAGAATATTTTTATTTTTAAGAATAAAAATATTTTTATTCATGAAAGTAGATCATTTCACAATAATTTTTAATAATAAAAATATATAGTTGAGAATAATTTAGATCAATAATTCTTTAATGATAATTTTTACACTTCTAAATACAAATTATCAATATTTTCTATGCTTTAAAATCATTTTTTAGAAAATAAGTAACCTATGCTTTAAAATAAATAATTTCTAAGAATAGATTAATTTTTAAAAATAATTAATTTTTTCAAAATAATTTTACACTTTAAAATAAAATGTTAATAAATAAAAAATAAATAAATATTTTAAATTATAAAAATATTTAGCGTTTATAATTGTACCAATCCTAAAGATTAAGGTTTTTTTTTTAACCATTTAAGGTTCCAAAAGTTAAAATTTAACGTCTATGAACCGAACATTTAAAAAAGGTCTATTTAAACTATTTTTAAAAGTTTAAAGGTTTCGATGTACTTTTTTAAATTTAAGGTGCTTGTGGACATTCTTGGTTTGGGCCCGCAACAAAAGGCCGGTGATGAGATAACCCGAATTTCGAATGTAAGAAGAGTCCGAGATCTTCTTAGAATAGATTCGAGAGCCCAAAACTAAGCCCAAAACACATGGCCCAAACCCTAAAACCTAACCCAAAGCTTCAAGCCCATTAGCCCGTGCCTCTTGGCCCATGGCCTAGACCAGGCCTAGGTGAAGAGCCAATCGTCTCAACGAAGAGGCGTCGCCTCTTCACCCCAAACATCGGTGAGGTGACGCCTCATTGAAGAGGCATCACCTTTTCACACCTGTCCCCTGCAGCAATAAATGCTATTTATTGCTGCATTTAACTCAAAAATCTTCCCTGATCTTCATTACTCTACACATTTTTGCATGAAGGGAAGACTTTTAAGGCAAAAATGAGTTGGAAAGGAGAAAAGCAATGATGAAAAATGAAAGGTGGAAATTAACCTTGATTTTTGGTAAAGTTGATGAGAGAGAGGAGGGGTTTAAGAGGGGTTTTGACATGATTTTTTAGAAAAAAAAGCTTGGCCATTATTCAGAGACAAGAAAACTAAGAGAGAAAAGAGAGAAGTTGATTTTCAAACTTTAGGAGTCTAATTCTTTGAAAGTGAAGGAGTCTTCTTGCATTCAAACTATCAAACAAAGCTCAGAAGGCTGAGTTAGGAGCTTCAAACGTTCTTCAATCAGTGAGAATTCTCACTTTTAAGTTTTGAAACCTTTATTTGATATAAAAGCATAAATTGTTTGAATCTTGGTTTATTTTTAGTATCTTTTATTTATTTGATGTTATGTTGAAGCATGATAGCCTGAATTATTGAATATTAGCTCTTAGTTTGTGTTGATTTGCATGAATATCTGAATTGCTTAGTGTCTAAGGAAGTATGTAATTTCGAGTTGCAGTGCCCTGTGGAGGAGGCGCCGCCTCTTCACATAGAGGCGATCACCTCCTAGTCAGAATCAACACGATTCTGTTTCATTTCAGTATACTTTCAGTATATTTTTCGTATATTATCCGTATATGCTGCTTGCTGTTTTCAATATTGAGTGTAATTGTATAATACTAAACTTGCTATATTGATTAAACCATGCTTATATGAATATTCATGACTAATTTCATGCAAAAATGATTTTAATTATTTTAGAAATAAATTGTTTACTTCAAGTATGAAACTAACCGTGTTTGTTGTAGGTTCTTAGTGATTTCTTAATCACTATGTAATTAGTGTATTAAGTAGTTATTGAGAGGTTTTATTTTGATGGATTATTGTAATAATTGTACAAATCATTGTAATCCCTAATCCCTATCCTATTTATTTGGAATGAATGGTTGTAATATTTATTCCCGTTATTTGTTTAAATGCCAAGGTAATAAGCAAGCAAATAAGACTAATGTGCAAAATTGGTAATATTGTAAAATCGGAAACGTGTCCAATCAACAGTAATAAGGAAATAATTTAATAATCAAAGGTAATAAAGTATAAAATATAAACGGAGGCCAACCGCAAAGTTGGGTGGGCATTCCAAAGCCCATACCTAGTTTCTGAACCTAATCTCTAAAGACGGCTTCTGGGTACCTCCGTGGAATCTAGTTGCTGTAAAGTGTATCTCGACTTTTATCTGGGTGGCGACTCCATCTCCAATTTGGGTTCCAAAGCCCATTTTGTATCTCCTAGTGGGCCTTGAGCTCACACAGTGCCGTGGTCGTCAACACTTGGGCGCCCGCTAAACCCCGCCGTCTACAGTGGCGACTCCACTGGGGATAGAGAAACTGATTCCAGTATTTTGTAAATTATCATCCTTGGTTATTAAAATATTTCTTTTGCATAT
The DNA here is from genome assembly GCA_949634005.1 of Mallotus japonicus. Classification (NCBI taxonomy): domain Eukaryota; kingdom Viridiplantae; phylum Streptophyta; class Magnoliopsida; order Malpighiales; family Euphorbiaceae; genus Mallotus; species Mallotus japonicus. Next base: position 16,791 of record CATIWK010653221.1, on the reverse strand, counting down.
TATTGCATTCACTACACATGATCACATAATGTGCACATCAGTCCCTAAATAAACCGGTAATAGTCCATACTTTGCTACTTGTGTTTCACTCAAACCTGGTGGTGGAATATCGCCTATTACCACTCATAGCACGTACTTATCCACGTCGCATGGACCCTTGAGTGGGGAGACGTCATGGAGGTGTATAGTTATGGGAGCTATAGCTTATTACCCTTGACTCAGCTCATGTAATTGACCTAGCAATTTCCACTAAGATTTTTTCTAAATGCATGTGTATTATGCAATTTAGCAATTCTTACAATAAAGCCCAAGCCCATTTTACAAATGGACTATGTTGAAAATGGGCCTTTCAAGCCCATCATAGCCTATTTGTAAATGGACTATGTCGGAATTGGGCCTTTTATGCCCACCAAGCCCATTCAAATGGACTTTGGCTTTATTCAAAGGATTTGTTACTTGTTTGCATCGTTCTTGAGAGTTTCTTTGTATACGTCAGTTTTGTTATCCCCTGTTGATAATCAAAACCCGGCCAACAATCCTAGGAAAAAGAACTCACCATTGAACACGTGTGCGGAAGAAATAAGGGTGGAGATACTGTTTGAATAGTTTTGTCCTGTGTTATATAGTATATGTAAATAGAGCATTTACTTATTCTTTTGAGAGCCTGCATATCATGCATACACGTCATGCATGTTTCTAACCGACAGGGATTGCAGATATAGATCCGAATCAGTCACCCGCTTGGACATGCTCCAACACCGGTCGATTAGTCAGAATGTCGAAAGAGACAGCACCAGCATCGACCAGTTTTGATCCAGAGTAGTTCAAGACAGAAATGGCTGAACGACTAAAATGATTATGTGAGAGATGATAGCAGAAATGAATTCAGTTAAAGAGAGACTACAGGTGCCTACATCTGCACCTCCACCACCCCCATTTGACCTCGATGCTGAGAATATAGGGAGGCGGGAGATCGAAGATGACCAAAAGACCTTGTTGGCAGCCCCTATAGCAAGACCAGATATGAATACAAGTGCTGCAGATAATCCAAAGAAACCAGATTGGGCTAAAGATCTCGTTAAGTCCATGGCTCAAATGCAGTTGATGATGAAGGAGAAAGGAATATATGCTCTAATGAACTACTCTGATATGAGTTTAGGTGAAGATGATGATCTGCTGCCCTGAAAATTTAGATTTTGTTAACATGAAGAAGTTCACTGGCATTGAAGACCCCCACTTACATCTTAAGCAGTATGCTACTTATATGAGAACGACCAGTTTGAACAAGGCTCAGATAGTCAAACAATTTCCTTTCTCTCTTGAGGGAGCACCTATCAGGTGGTACTATTCTTTGGAATCCAAAATCCAAGCTGATTGGGAAGAATTGTGTGCGGCATTTGTTAAGCAGTACAGTCTTAACATTCAGATGGAGGCATCGTTGAGAGATTTACAGAATATTAAACAAAGATTTAATGAGCCCTTTGCTGACTTCTTGATCAGATGGAGAGCCAAGCTTGCACAGATGAAGCATCGACCTTCTGAGAATGACCAGCTCGTGATAGCAATGGAAGGGTATGTACTTCCACTTTCTAAGAAGCTTAAAGATCTGGGAATCCAAAATTTTGAAGAACTGTACAAGTTCAGGGTGCAGAAGGAATCAAATCTAGCACAGGAAAGAAAGTCCTTCAGTGGAAGATCCTTAGGTAGAGAGGGAACTGGATCCAGTAGTGGAGTTGGATCAAGTAGTAATGTGCAAATTAATGTGGTTCAACAACCTAGAAGATTTTCTAATCTAGGGAGACCCCTCTCTAAGGTTATAGAGAAACTGGTCGAGAATAACCTGCTACGACCTCTACCCCAAAGACCTCCATTCCCAAACTCCGATCCTAAACTTTATTGCAAATATCACCAAAACATCGGTCATGATACCGATAATTGCACCTGCTTAAAGCATGAAATCCAAGACCTGATTGATGCAGGCAAAATCATTGACCCTGAAAATAAAAAGCCAAACACAAGAAATAACCCATTACCCAATTACCGAAGCATGCCACCACCTAATCAATCTATCCTTGCCATAAACACCGACTTTATTGAGGAGCAAGTCCTAAAATCCTTTGTTGATACCACACCCACACTATTAAAACTAGAATCAAAATGCTCGAACCTAGGGGAACCTGAGGATGTCAGTGTGAATGTCTTGGATATTTGAAGCTCCTCTGATGAGGAAGGGGAGGCAATTGATTTATGGAAAAATGAGGGAGAGAAGAAGTTTCAATCAGTCGGAAAGCTTAAGAAGAAAGAATCCAAGCCCGACGAGTTTGAAGAGAAGAAAGAGGACTCTAAGGAGGAATCAAAAGAAGAGTTGAAAGAATCAGAGAAAGATGAAGAAGTTGATGATACCAAAAGAGTGGGAAAGACTCTCTCTAGCATTTGGGAGATGCTGATGCACTCTAAAGCCCATAGGGAGGCTCTAGAAATGGCTCTGGACCATAAGATAGTCCCTTTAACCCACACCCCTGAACAATTAGTTGATTCATTGTCTAAAAGCCCTTAAGGAACTGTGATGTTCACAGATGATGATTTGGCACTAGAAGGGAGGGATCACCTTAAACCCCTGTTCATTAAAGCTTAAGTCAAAGGGAAGCTGACATGTTGTGTGATGGTAGATAATGGCTCTGCCATTAATGTTTGCCCTTTGAAAATATTGCCTAAGTTGGGGCTTATAGTAGCTAACTTGAAGTCATCAGATGTGATCATCAAGGCTTACGATGATACCAGGAGGCCTATTGAAGGAACTTTTAGGGCGTTAGTCAAGACAGGACCTACGGAGGTTTAGGTCAATCTTCATGTAATTGACATTCCTGTGACTTTTGCTATTCTTTTAGGAAGACCATGGTTTCATCCGTTAAGAGGTGTGCCATCTACTATCCATCAGAAGATCAAATTCCCACACGAGGGAAAGGTGGTCATAATCTCAGCTGAGACTGAAGCCGCCGTTGCTGCATTGAAGATGGCTCCCCAGGAGATCCCATTGAGTCCGATTTTTGAAGTTTGCGTGATATATGAAGATGAGCTCAGTGCTAAAATCATGAGAATGATGAAGAATCAGAACTTCATGCCCAGAATGGGGTTGGGAAAGGATCAGCAAGGCCCACTTGGGTTTGTTAAGACCAATCCAGTGTTCTTAAAGCATGGGATAGGATATCCCGAGACAAATAAGCCAGCAGAGGGGAGCAAGGCTGGAGCAAAGTCTGAGAGGAAGAAGAAGGGGAAGAATAAGCCCAAAGCTGAACTGGTGATCAAGCCATTATGGGAAACGTTTGTGAAAGAGGGCACTTACGATTCATATCAGGGAGCTCCTGAACCACTGATGATCGCTGACAAGTTGATTCCTGGTTTTGAAATCTTTGCGGAAGAATTGGATAGGACCAGTGAAACTGCTAAAAAAAGCTAATACTGGAGGAGCTAGTGTTATTTCCTGAGCTTGAGGAGGACATCTCTGCAACGGAGCTGAAAGCCACTGCCGACCAAATGGAAGAACTTAATTTTGAGTCATTTGTTTTTTACTCCATTATAGATGTTTTCTATGATGACCTCGATATTTCCCTAGCAAACTTGTTTAACAATGATGATCCTTTTTTCTCTAAAATAAATGTGATAGAGTCCGAGTTTGCTTATTTGTGTGATGTTTTGCCTAATGGTTATTCTGTGTGTGATGATCATTTCATGCATATGTTTGACATTAATTCAGTGCAAACTGGATCATTTAATTTAGGCACATGCGATAATCCAAAGAATATACTTCTTGCTTCTGACTTAACTCTTGATATGAGAGAGAAAATAAAAGAAGTGATTAAAAAAAGACAGAAGGTATTTGCTTGGGGATATGAGGATATGCCCGGGATTGACAGAGAGATCGTAGAACATACAATCCCGATATATCCTCACATCACACCGATAAAGCAAAAGAAAAGAAGATTGAGGCCAGAATGGGCTCTTTTGATTAAAGAAGAAGTCGAGAAGCAGTTGAAGGTAAAATTCTTGGAGGTGGTCGACGACATCTGGTGGTTGGCGACATTGTGCCAGTTCCAAAGAAGGATGGAAGGGTCAGAATGTGCGTAGATTATAGGGATTTGAATAAAGCCTGTCCTAAAGATGATTTTCCCTTGCCATATATCGACACTCTAGTTAACAGTGCGGCTTCCAGCGCCATGTATTCCTTTATAGATGGCTTCTCGAGGTATAACCAGATCATGATGGTAGTGATTGACAAGTTGAAAACTTTATTCACCACTGAATAGGGTGTTTATTGCTATTCAATCATGTTGTTTGGATTAAAAAATGCAGGAGCTACCTATCAGAGGATGCCTACCACTCTGTTGCATGATATGGTCCACAAAGAGATAGAAGTGTATGTCGACGACATGATGGTGAAGTCTCCAATGAGAGAAGGACACTTCGAGGCTCTTGATAAGTTTCTGGCTAGAGCTGAAAAGTACAACCTCAGGTTGAATCCAAAGAAATGTGTTTTTGGGGTGACTTTCGGAAAGTTACTGGGACACATCGTCAGTCAGAAGGGAATAAAGGTGGATCCTGACAAGGTCAAAGCAATAAGAGAAATGCATGCACCAAAGACTGAGAGAGAAGTCAGAGGGTTCATTGGGCTATTACAGTACATCAGTAGGTTCATCGCCAAGTTGACTACGATTTGTGGGCCGATCTTCAAGCTTCTGAAGAAGAATCAGCCGATAATCTAGGATGAAAAGTGTCAGCAAGGATTTGAAACTATCAAGAGCTACTTGATGAATCCTCCAGTCCTACAGCCACCAAGGCCGGGCAAATTGTTGATCCTTTATCTAGCGATCGAGAAAGAGGCAATGAGTGCAATGTTGGCCCAGGAAGACAAGGGAAAGGTCGAGCATGCGGTGAAATATTTGAGCAAGAAACTTCTTCCCTACGAGTCCAACTATAGTCTCGTGGAAAAGACATGTTTAGCTATGATTTGGGCTACGAAGAAGCTTCGACACTACTTTCAATCTTACAGGATTCAAGCAATCTCTAAGCATGATCCTTTAAGGTATCTTCAGTAGACTCCATCCCTCACAAGGTAGCAACGAAGGTGATAAAAGGAAGAGCCATGGCAGACTTCTTGGCTCAGAATCCAGTTGATGATGAACAGGAGTGGGAGTTAGAGTTTTCGGATGAGGGGCAATAGAAATCCAGACATGGACAATGTACTTTGATGGAGCTATCAACAGCAAAGGAGCTGGTATCGGTGTGATTCTGATCTCACCAAAAAGAGAAATGATCCCGATGGTGAAAAGATTAGAATTCAAAGCTACCAACAATCAAGCCGAGTACGAAGCTTGCATCTTTGGTCTGGAAGCACTCAAAAGTGTAGGGGCAGAAGAGATCACGGTATATAGGGATTCTATGCTCGTGGTGAAACAGATTTCTAATCAATGGGAAGTGAGAGAAGATAAGCTGAAACTATATTGGGAGTACTCAACTACCATTCTATTATCTTTCACTCAGTGCAAATTTGTGCATTTACCGTGGGAAGAAAATTAGATGGTGGATGCTTTAGCCACTCTAGCTTCGACGTGGGAAGGAGAGAAACAGACTGTGGTTAAACCTCTCATTCTTGTTAAGTCCAGAATTCCTTGTTATGAAGAGATAAGGGTGATGCTAGTTAATTCTACAGAGAAACCGTGGTTCTACAATTTGCAGCAATACTTAGAGATGCTGATAGGAAAGAGAGGATGTCTCTTAGAATGTTGTCTAGACAATTTATCAACCATAATGGAATGCTGTATAAGAGGGCATCGACAGGAGTACATCTGAGGTGTGTTGACAAAGACGAAGCCCAAAAGCTTATGGAAGCGATCCATGAAGGAGTATGTGGTCCGCATATGAATGGGACAGTTTTAGCCAATAAGAGAGCACGTCAAGGCTATTTTTGGTTAACAATGGAAATAGATTGTGTAAAATTCACGAGGAAATGTTATAACTATTAATCATATGGCGATGTCAGTCATCTACCTTCAATGGAACTTCAGGGATTGACCTCTCTGTGGCTATTTGCAGCGTGGGGAATCGACATCATAGGAGAGGTGAGGCCAAAAGCATCAAACGGTCATCGCTACATCATGGTGGCCATTGAGTATTTTTTGAAATGGGTTGAAGCCGAATCATATGCTACCATTGGATCAAAACAGATGGCGAGGTTCATTGAAAAGAACATAATCTATCGGTACGGGCTATCGCAACATATTGTTAGTGATAATGGTGTTCAATTTCGAGCAGAAATAACTGTTTTGCTGAAAGAATATAAGATTGAGCATCATAGGTCATCTCCATATCAACCTCAAGCTAATGGAACTGTTGAAGCCGCGAACAAGAATGTGAAGAGGATTTTGGCTAAGACACTGGAAAATTACAAAGACTGGGCTTATTACCTGCAGTTTGCTTTGTGGGGATACAGGACAACTGCTAGGACTTCAACGGGAGTTACTCCTTATTCTTTGGTTTATGGATATGAAACGGTACTGCCAATAGAAGTCGAGATCTAATCGTTGAGAGTCCTCCTAGAGTCAAAGATCCTTGAGAATCAATGGGTGGAGAGCCGGCTAGCACAGTTGACCTTGTTAGATGAGAAGAGGCTGATAGATATGTATCACTCCCAGTTGTACCAGAAGAGGTTAGCTCAGGCTTATAACAAAAAGGTTAAGCTTGGGAAAGTCAAAGAGGGTGACTTAGTTTTAAAGCTGACTAGGCCGATCATGACTGATCCGAGAGGGAAGTTCAAGCCAAACTGGGAAGGACCATATCTGGTGAAGAAACTATTCTCCAAGGGTGCTACTATCATTTCTGATATGGAAGGGAATGAATTCAAAGAGCCCATTAATCTCGAAAAGCTAAAAAAGTACTTTCTATGAAGTCTCACTAGGGAGAAAACCTCAAAAATGGGGCTGCCTAGGCAAAAGTTAGAGACTACAAAAATGAAAAATTAAAAAGTCCTACTGGATTGAAAACTTTAAAAAAAAGGCAGTCCAGGCAAAAATTAAGGACATATAAAAGAAGAGAGAGTGAAAAATAGTTAATTGGAAAACTTGTAAGGGCAAGCCAATTAACGACAAAAGATATATAAGAAGCAAAATGTATTCTCGCTTCATGCTTAATTTAAATGGAATAGATTGTCTTTATTATTATCAAGCGTTGCATTAAATGCTTATCACACATTGCTTAACTAAAAAGGAAATTCCATTCAAACAAAAAAGAAAATAAAGACTAAATTACATAAACTAATTTTGTCTTCTGTTCTTTTGAACACCCTGACCACTTGATGCTTGCAATGATCTTGTTCTTCTACTGATAATGAAATCATCTTTTTCCGTTTGTTGCATTTGAACCCATGCTTTGTACTGGTTGTCAGTGGATGGATCTTCATTGTAGTTGATGTTCCTCTGAATGATCCTCCGAGGCCAAGTCACGGTCAGATTATCCGGAAAGTTCTGAGTGAGTGGACCCGACTCAAATTCGTGCACAAGCTCTGGGATCAACTGTTTCTATCCATACTGCCTGCAAAGCCTTGCAGGATTGTAGAAGGTAGCAAAATGCAGACCAGCCACTGGAATGCAATAAGTATAAGATCGGATGGTTACATGCTGCAATCTCCACCAAGCGCACATCCACTGAATCAAAGTATTAGGAAAGGTGGCCAGCTAGCTCCGAATGTCTTCTGGGATAGGATGAAGTTGTCGGGTGCGACGGTGTTTAGCTCTATGACGTGTAATTTCCCTAGGAGGTTCCAGCAATCTCAGCTTCTCGTGAAACCATGCCTATGCAGATTATGATTACAGACGACGAAAATGAATAAAAATGGCAGAATGAGAAATAAATGAAAAAAAAGATGGAAGAGAACTAACCTCCAGCAACAAAGGACTTCCAGAGAATCGTTTCGTTTCTACAAAGTTGTCTAGCCCAATGATTGTTTCGGCTAGGATAAGTGGAAAGGGGTTCAGACCTACTTCTACTTGGTCGAGGATGTGAAGAATCTTTGGGTCGTAGTTTCCTGAAGGAAATACAAGCAGGAATTGAGCATAGAGGTATAGAGCCATCATCCGGGACCAATGCACCCCCTTGTTGTCTGCGGCCATTACTACCTCTAGAAAAGTGTTGGTCAAAATCTCAGTGTTGAAAATGTGACAGAGAGAGAATTAGGGAGCAAGGTTAAATAACCTGGCCATCTGAAGTTGAATAGAATGAACATCCAGGATTCCGAGAGGAGGGATCACAATCTGACAAGTTGACAGCCTAGAATAGCTTTAAATTCTTCGGGCAGCAGGCATAGTTTGACCATATTGAACTTGAAGACGTGTTTCTGAGGATCCCAAAACTGAGTAAGAACGTGCAAATATGAGAAATTGATCCTCCTAGCATGCATGGATCGGAAAATAGATAGATGGAATGGCTTCAATTTGGCCCAGGGTTCACCATCCAAGCTTTTTAGGATTGATTGTAGTTGTTTCAAGTTTCTTTCAGTCATGTTTAGAAGTTTGGGATGCAGTTCAGAGATAGAGAACTCAAGAATTCAGAAATGAAGAAGTTAAGGATTTGAAGAAGAAATTGGGGATTTTATAGCTACAGACAGATACCATAGAGGCATTCGCCTCATCGATGAGGCGTCACCTCTACGTGATAAGGCGATTCTTTATCGCCTTTTCACAAAGAGGTGATGCCCCTCTGAAGAGGCGACCCCTCTCCAACAGTGACATGACGTACCTATTTCTACATTTGCAAAGGAACTTATACCGTGTATGCGAGATTCAATTGTAAAAAATAGTAAATGTTCAGGAATAAAATGTTTTAATTGCTTCAAGAGTAGCAAAAAATGTTATTTCATCATTCAGTACTAAATATGAAAAAGGAAACTAAGGCAAATAATCTGCTCGAGAGAAAGATAAAAACAGTTCTGAAAGCAAAATAGTCCTGAGCTAAAGGAATCTAAGATGAGCATTTACTCATCACTATCATCATCTCCAAATGAATCCTCCTCCTGGTCCTCCTCAGCAGAATCATCTCCCTCATCCTCGCTGTCCTCTCCACCAGCAGTAGCATCCTCTCCAGCAGGAGCAGCGGTCTCCTCTTTAGCAGACTCGATGCCCTCCTCTTCACTGCTAGTCTCATCCTCGACATGGAAAGCATCCAGCTGATGCTCAAGCAGTGTCACTCTGGCTTGGTTAGTCTCAAGCTTGTCCTATCAACATGTAATAGAAAAGTAAGAAATCATAAAAGCATGCATACATATAGTGATAGTTGATGTATATTACCTTCCATAGCTTAGTCGTGTTGACCATGAAGTCCTGCTGAGCCTTAATCAGGCGGTACATATACTCTGCCTGCTGATGGAGTACCTGTAATCATTTATTGTTAGAATTAACCTTATGTTGAGCTGAATGTGGAAACAAATAGCAAAAGGAAGAGATTTACATGTGTAGAGGTCTTTGGGAAGAAGACCGGCTCAATAGTCATGTCGGGCATCACGAACTGGCGAGATAGCTCAACCGAAGGCAACCAGCATCGGATCATAAGATTTGGAGGAGCTCCAAGCATACCAGCGATCATCTGCGAGCCAGAACTGGAGCTAGGAATAGCAACAGCAGGTGGTGGCCCAATCGAAGTACCCTCATGATGAGGTACTATACAAGGATGCTAAGACGGCCTCTCCTGTGTGGTAGGCCTATGCCTGGTAGGTGGCGCCCTAAGAGGAGCCTGAGAAAAACAAGCGAAGTCAGAAGAGTGATATTTGAAGCTAAAAGCATAAAGTTAGATAGTAATGGAATCATTGTTTACCTGAGATGTAGATCCAGGAAGAGGAACTCTTTGCAAGAGATGAGTCCGTGCGAAGTCCATGTAGCGAGACTTCCTCCTCTCGCAGTACTCATCAGCATCATCATCCTCAACTGCATGGTCTAGCTCGTCCCCCTCCAATAGATGTCCCCAAAAAATTTCGCGAGGAGGAGCAAAAGGTGGATGTCTCACTCGAGCAGCTTGACCCCAGTTATGCACCCTTTCACCAAGGTACCAGACTCTGCAATCAGGTCCTCGAAGTAGCACCCTCTTTCGAGATAGAAGGATGGAGCAAACCATAGCTGGTGTCCATCCAGTTTGAGGCCCCCATAAGTTCGAATGCAACTGCGAAAGCAAAAGCAAAAAAGGGGGGGGGGGTGAGTGAAATGAATTCAATTAATAGCAACAATACTAATTCCAGTTACATTGTAGGTATCATACCTCATCAAGAGTCAGTGTGTTCAGCCGCTCTCTATGGATCTGAACACGAGCCACGGGCCTCCTCTAGGCTCGACTAGCACCCCACCTCCCCATAGCTGGAAAAGGAGCGTCATGGACGTAGACTATTCTAGTGACCAACTTCAACTCAAGAGCCCATTTCTGCAAAAGAAATAAAAAATTGTTGACGAATCATAACAATAATATACAAAGAAAGAAAAGAAGGAGAGAACAGTACTAGAACAGCATGCCAGAATTCGCAGAAACACCTGACTCCTTGCACGGTCTCATCCATGCTCTTATATAGGAAGGCTAGAGTGCAGCTACCCCAGTCATAGGTAGCCACTAGATCCAGATCTCTCAGTGGTGGTAGGAAGATTAGGTCTATCGAGCTGGTCGTGTCCCGAAGAGGGTAGTACCTAACAGATATACCAGGAATGCTCATACCACTTGGTCAACAGCTCGAGGAGTAGTGGTAGTTGCTATCCTCTCCCATGTGTAATGACTCTTGATAGAGTCAATCTTGATGATATGGGTCCCCTTCATGTCCGGGACCATACCTAGTAGTCGCTCCATGTACTCGAGATGGTCGGGAGTCATCCGATGCAGACTGGCATCAAAGGGGACAGAATCCCCAGCACAGGGAATCCCTGTCATAGCAGCAAAAGACACGGGATCGAGCGTGAACTCACCAAATGGAAGGTGGAATGTGTGGGTGGTATTGGACCATCTCTCTAGCAAAGCATGCAAAGGCTGATAGTCAGTCCTCCCCTGAGCATCTAGGAGAGCTAGGATGAAGTCGGAAAACCCTGTGTCATGAATGCGAGCCCTGATCTCATCTGAAAAACCATCGTACCAGATACGAGCACCGCTAAAGTTCCCAACACCTTTTAAAGTGTGGGAATCGAGCTATTGAACAAACAGGGAGTCGAATTATTAGTTTCGCATATTGAATTTCAAATTTTTACAAGTTTAAGTCGAAGAGGCTATCGTCCCTGTGTGAAGAGGTGATCGCCCCTTCGTAGAGGCGTCGCCTCTTCTCCAGGAAGCGATTGCTCCCTGAGGTCACAAGTTACTGCCATAGAGGAGTCACCTCCTTCCAGGAGGCTATAGCCTCATCGTTGAGGCGATCGCCTCAACAAAGAGGCGACGCCTCTTCACATCGGCAATCTGATAGTTTATGTTCTATTTTCACAATTTCATGCGTTTAATCAATTTTTCTTTTGGTTAATTTGATAAACATACATTCCTAATCATTAGCCCCATGTTTTCTGATCCTATTTGCAGGAAAAATAGGTAAATTGGTTACTAACCTCTCTGGTAGCCAATCCACACAAGTGTGATTGTGAGTTTGTGAGAAGAGGGATGTCGTCCCCAATGCTCAGTCCAAAACATCGCAGAGGATGTACTGGAGGTGTGACGTGATCCCAAGCAGGCAAATCCGGTGTCCGGGCGGCGTCCATAGCAGAAAAGGATTTGGAAAAGTGAAAGAAATTTGAGAGAAAAGAGAGAGGGTTTCAAAGCAAAAAGTGATTTTGAAAAGTGAAAAAAAAGCTTATATAGGTAGGTCAAAGGGCGAATCTGGAAAACTTACGGAAAAAGCAATAAAAGCAAGAGTCAGGGCGAAGCCCATTATCCATCAGAAAGGTGGTCCACCAAATAGGCATCCCCAGCGAAACCTATTTCCAAAAAAAGAATCCTAAAGGTGGTGAATCATTTCTTGATTTTTTGGGTGTATCCCGAAATCGACATCGAAAAGGAAGAGTTTAACTTATCAAAGCGTCTGGTCGGGTTTGAATCCCTGAAGTGCGCATTGTTGAGAAGCGTCTGGTCAGGTTTGAATCCCCGTAGTGCGCATTATTGAGAAGCATCTGGTTGGGTTTGAATCCCTGAAGTGCGCGTTGTTAAGGAGTGTCTGGTCGGGTTTGAATCCCTGAAGTGCATCTTCTTTACTTTCCCCAAGGATTGTCTGGCCGGGTTTGAATCCCCGAAGTGCACATTGTCTATTGAGTGAAGATCGAGCCATGCTTGAAAATCACGTCAATGTATAATGAGTAACTGATCGGGCCAGGAAAACCCAAGGAACACGGTTACATTTCAAGTCAAGTTCTGTGTCAGAAAAGCTCGGGATTTGCATTATTTTCTCTACTGAGTGAGTTTTGCATAAAAAAGGCTTGGGATTTACATTAAACTTATACTGATCGGGCCAGGAAAATCCTAGGAGCACGGTTACGTTTCAAAGTAGAGATCTATGTCAGAAAGGCTCAGGACTCACATCATCTTTTCTACTGAGTGAAGATCGGGCCATGCTCGAGATTTATGTCAAATTTATAATGAGTGGCTGATCGGGCTAGGAAAACCCGAGGATCATGGTCATGTTTCAAGTCAAAGTTTGACCTTTTGGGTTTGAATTCCCGAAACTGACGGCCTAAGCGAAGCTTGAAGGTTAGGTACATCGTTCTCACTATTCATGTGCATGTTGCTTTTTCAAAAATTGATTTCGTAAATCCACTTTTTGAAAAACCAAGGGGGTAAACTGTGGACACCCTCGGTTTAGGCCCACAATGAAAGCTCGGTGATGAGATAGTCCGAATTTCAAATGTAAGAAGAGTCCAAGATCTTCTTAGAATAGATTTGAGAGCCCAAAACCAAGCCCAAAACATATGGCCCAAACCCTAAAACCTAACCGAAAGCTTTAAGCCCATTAGCCCGTGCCTCTTCACCCCAAACATCGGTGAGGCGACATCTCATTGAAGAGGCGTTGCCTCTTCACACTTGTCCTTTGCAGCAATAAATGCTATTTATTTATTACTGCATTTAACTCAAAAATCTACCTTGATCTTCATTACTCTACACATTTTGGGGTGAAGGGAAGACTTTTATGGCAAAAATGAGTTGGAAAGGAAAAAAAGCAATGATGAAAAATGAAAGGTAAAAATTAACCTTGATTTTTGGGAAAGTTGATAAGAGAGAGAAGGAGGGGTTTAAGAGGGGTTTTGACCTGATTTTTTAGAAAAAAAAAACTTTGCCATTATTCAGAGATAAGAAAACTAAGAGAGAAAAAAGAGAAGTTGATTTTCAAGCTTTAGGAGTCTAATTCTTTGAAGGAGAAGGAGTCTTCTTGCATTCAAACTATCAAACAAAGCTCTGAGGGCTGAGTTAGGAGCTTCAAACGTTCTTCAATCAGTGAGAATTCTCACTTTTAAGTTTTGAAACCTTTATTTCATATAAAAGCATAAATTGTTTGAATCTTGGTTTATTTTTAGTATCTTTTATTTATTTGATGTTATGTTGAAGCATGATAGCCCGAATTATTAAATATTAGCTCTTAGTTTGTGTTGATTTGCATGAATATCTAAATTTCTTAGTGTCAAAGGAAGTATGTAATTTCGAGTTGTAGTGCTCTGTGGAAGAGGTGCCGCCTCTTCATAGAGGCGCCGCCTCTTCATAGAGGCGCCGCCTCTTCACATAGAGGCGATCGCCTCCTAGTCAGAATCAACACGATTCTGTTTCATTTCAGTATACTTTCAGTATATTTTTCATATATTATTCGTATATGCTGCTTGCTGTTTTCAATATTATGTGTAATTGTCATAATACTAAACTTGCTATATTGATTAAACCATGCTTATATGAATATTCATGACTAATTTCATGCAAATATGATTTTAATTATTTTAGAAATAAATTGTTTACTTCAAGTATGAAACTAACCGTATTTGTTGTAGGTTCTTAGTGATTTCTTAATCACCATGTAATTAGTGTATTAAGTAGTTCTTGAGAGGTTTTATTTTGATGGATTATTGTAATAATTGTACAAATCATTGTAATCCCTAATCCCTATCCTATTTATTTGGAATGAATGGTTATAATATTTATTCCCATTATTTGTTTAAATGCCAAGGTAATAAGCAAGCAAATAAGACTAATGTGCAAAATTGGTAATATTGTAAAATCGGAAGCGTGTGCAATCAACAGTAATAAGGAAATAATTTAATAATCAAAGGTAATAAAGTATAAAACAAAAACGGAGGCCAACCGCAAGGTTGGGTGGGCATTCCAAAGCCCATACCCAGTTTCCGAACCCGATCTCTGAAGACGGCTTCTGGGTACCTCTGTGGAATCTAGTTGATGTAAAGTGTATCTCGGCTTTTATCCGGGTGGCGACTCCATCTCCAATTTGGGTTCCAAAGCCCATTTTGTATCTCCTAGTGGGCCTTGAGCTCACACAGTGCCGTGGTCGTCAACACTTGGGCGCGCGCTAAACCCCGCCGCCTGTAGTGCTAAATGGTCTTTTTATGCAAGTTTAAAGGATTTTTTTTTATTTTTTTTATTAAATACTATGTGTTGACTCTTGATTTTGACTCACCCGAACCTAGAAAAGTCTAACGATGAAAAATTCATGATGAGCCCATCAAAATAAGTAATGGCCCAAAAAAAGGAGTTCAAACTCAATTTATTTAAAAATGAGCCTTTGACCCAAAAGAATAATAAAAAAGAAAAAAGAAAAGAAATTTTTTTTTTAATGTTAGTGGGAAGGAGGGAGCGAGTTGGGGGAGATTCTTTTTAAGAAAGGAGGAGTTTGAGAGAATAAGGGAAATGGGAGAGAAAAGAGGGGTCTCTAGGAAAAGAAAAAGAGAAAAAAAAAAGGAGAAGGATAATTTTTAGACATTAAAAAAAGAGAGAGAGAAAAGGAGGATCTTATTTTTTGGGAGAAGGAAAAAGTCTTTCGAAAAAAAAAAAGAGGAATAGAGCTGAAAAGAAAAGAAAATTTTTACAGGAAATTTTTTCTTTTTTTTTTTTGTGTTTTTTCGAATTGGCAATTGGCCAATATTAACAAATTTTCAATAACACAGTTTTTGACCGATCATTACCAAGTGATTTGTTTTATTGGATTAATTTTCTCCTTTATTCTCTTTTGGTTCTTATTTTCAATTTTTAATTTATACTTTCCTTACAAATTTTTGTTAAAAAATAAATAGAGAGGAAGCAGGTGCCTTCTCCCAAAAAAGAACATGCATCCATCAACTTTCTTTGTTTTGGTTTTTTTTTTTTCCTTCCTTTTGATTTTTTTCTAGGCATTGTTGCTCATGTCATTTTTTTTTTTCATTCAGTTACTTATTTAGTTCTTGATTATTTCTTTTTATGTTTGTTTAACTTTCTTTTTTAACTATAAACTTTCTTATATTTAACTATGTTTTATTTTATTTATTAGATAATTATGATTAAATTAACCCAAAGATTTACATATTTATTCTATGATATTTTATTTTTATGTACCTTATTTTAGTTGATTTAATTCTGTTTTTATTTGTTAGTTAGTAGAAATAGATTGTTCATGATTTATAAATTTACTATTATTTTATTATTTCTGTGTTTCTGTTTCTTTTATTTGTTCTGTTGAATTAATCTTTATTTTGATTGGCTAATTAAAATTAGGTTATAAAGAAATATGAAAATATAATAATGTTTAGGTTGTAATTAATTTAGTAAAATTTAAATATTCTGTGTTTTAAGTAATTTTGATTATTTTGAGCTCATCATAATTTTCATTTTGATTTTCTTTTCAATTTAATTTTAATTCTAGAGTTAGGTTACATTAATTTTAGATTTGGGTCGCTGAAATTGTTTTATAGGATCCAACTCATATATATTAATTAGATGAGCTTACACACTGGGCCTTTTATTAATTTATCAGTTTACTATTTTTTATAATAATAATTTTGTTTTGAGATTTTTTCAGAAATGTATAAACAGAAAACTTTTCACTTTTAAAGTTGACTAAATTTTTTTTACAAAATTACTAAAACATAGAGATTTTTTTCAAATATACGGCCTATTCGTTTTTTTTTTTCTTCTTCTTATCTCTTTTTTTTTCTTCCTCTCCTCTTATTTTTCTTCTCATTCCTTCTTTCTTCTTCTTCTTTTCTCATTTTTTTAATTTCTCTGCAATTTTTTTTCTTTTCCTCTCTTGTCATTCTCTAACAGTCTTCCTTTTCTTCTTTTTGTCTCTCTCTTTTTTTTCTCCATAAATTTTTTTTCTTGTCTCTTCATCCTCTACTCTTACATGATATTGTTAATATCATCTCTAAAACAAAACTAAACAACTAGAAATTTTTTCTTCAAAAATTCTTATTCATGGCTTTTTTTTATTTGTTGATTCCTTTCTCTTCCATGGCCATCAAAGATCTTAAAGACAAAGCATGCAGAGAGAAAAGTGAGTAAACTTGTCTTAATTTTTTTTTTGAAAAATACAAGTTTTCATAGCTAAAAACTTGAACTTTATAATTGTTTTGGGCGTTGGAATTTGAGTATTGTAATAGGTCTGGGTTTATTTGTTTGGATTGATAAGAATGTGTGTTTTTTTGGTTCCTGGTTGTTTTGGCAGGTGTTTTTCTGGTGGTTATTTTTTTGGTTGTTTTCATGGTTATTTTTGTTTTTTTAGTTTTATGAGATTGTTTTTCTGGTTTTTTAAGGTTATTTTTGGTTCAAGGTTAT
>CATIWK010653069.1:0-18985 GCA_949634005.1 Mallotus japonicus | reverse complement strand
GTGATCAAGAAGGCCCATGGCCTAGGCCCGTGACCTCCATTGCACTTGGGAGGGGTGCTGGCCTAAGGTCTCCCCAAGTTGGGAGAGCCTACGTCATAATTTGTGGCAGTGGGGGCCTGCGTTCGCGCGGCCCCTGTCAAGTTGAGTTCTTAAATTCTTCAAGGATAGGCCGATAAATTTATATCTGAAATAGAAGAAAATTTAATTAAATGCAATTTCTGTCTACAGTGTTGCAAATAAATAATAATATTCTAATTTTTATACTCTTTAAGAAATAAATAAATGAATATTTGTTCTCTTTTAATTTTTTTTTTCTGTTTTTTTTCTTTCATCAGCTTTATTTCAAATATATTTTAAAACGATATAGTAAAAATATATTTTCCAAAAAAAAAAAATATATAGTAAAAATATGCTAATGTTTGTAGAAGAAAATCATGTTTGTCCAGGAAAATGTTCAAAGATTATTCCCTAATGAGTAGAAAAAGTTCATATTAGAAACCAAAAAAGTGAATTAAATTACACCTAACGCTTAATCTTATGCTAAACACTGAAATTAAAATTAGATTCAATAAAAAAGATTTGACAGTTGAGAAAAGATTGACACTTTATCCCACATCGGTTGAGCACTAACTAGTAGAAAAGATTGCTCCTTTTAAATAACAAGGCTAGACCCTCCTTGCTCCATACTTACCTGGACGGGGTCGATGGTCGATCAACAAGGACCATGGCCTAGGTTAGTGACCTCCATTGCACTTGGGAGGGGTGCTGGCCTAAGGTCTCCCCAAGTGGGAGAGCCTACGTCATAATTTGTGGTAGCGGGGGCCTGCGTTCGCGCGGCCCCTTCCAATTTTAGTCCTTGAAATTTTTAGCAACTATTGATTTCGGTAGAAATGGAGCTGTTAATGTTTAGCAATATTCTTCCGTAAAATGTGCTCCTCGCAGATCTTTGTTCAAGTAAATGAATAATTGAGTTTGCATTTGCAATGAACAAGAATATATTTGAGCAATATTATGTCAAAGTGGTTTGCTCCTTTTCAATGATCTTTGCTTAAGAAAATGAACAAGGTTGCATTTGCAAAGATTGTGCATGAACAAAGGTTTCAATTGACGCTATGAATCATAGCATCTAGGTAGCAAAATAAGGTTTGGGATGGATCTGAAGGCTGTGAAAAAAAACTACTTCGATATGGCCCTCATGAATCGGTTCAGTGAAGAAAAGATGCCTGCAGCTTGGTTGAACAAGGATGGACCTTTCTCTGATTTCTCTTCCGAATTTCCGAATATTATCTGTGATTGATACAAAGAAAAATTAGAAGCTAATGATACAAAGGTTTATATCTCTGCTCCAGCTAATCGAATAGCAACTAACCTCAAGTTCTCCGGCATCTGGGCGCCTTATAAATTCTTTGGCGAGCAGATATCTGTTTGGTCTATCTTTATCATCGTAAAAGACCTTCCACATCCTGATGATAATCAGAACAAAAAGAGTGTGGTGTAGTTATCATAGAGGATCAATTTCATCTCAGGAAATAATCAAATAGGCTGAAATGTAGTAGGCTAAGTTCACTCAGCTGCCAGAGTAAAACTATACTCAGCATAGAACTTGAATGGAATGGTAAAGTCATGGTTTCGGACTCTCAATGCTTGAATTGCTTAATAATTTGACATTGCTGAATAGAGGATGTTACTAAATTTTAGATTTCATGTAACTTCCTCAATCATAAATCATAAAGCAATTAAAACTCGATAACAAGCGTCAAGCACAATATAAAGCTCAGAACCAACTGTTGAGCAATGTTGAAGGTCAAATTAATAATGAAGGTGCTTAAAATATCCAAACAAAATCACTCTTACCCTGGATAACACCTAAATGTGGCACCAGATGGCAGAGGTCTCATTGAGTATACTGTGGTGAAAGTGCTGCAAGAGAAATTAGATATAATCCATTATAAGTAGACAGGTTCAAGAACCTATGAGATTCTATGACATTTTCATGAAAATCAAGGAAACATGACATTACCATTAAGTTAGAAATCCTTTGAAAATGCCATTTATAAGCATAGAATAAATACGGAATGTGGCAAACAAAGAAAGGGTGGAATGCACTTTAAACGTAATTGCCTATGTTTTAGGAGGTACAACATAGCATTGGTTGATAGAGCTTGGCTAAATTGGCCTAACACAGAAAGGCCGACGGCTGCAGCCATTATAAAGGTATGGGTAAGTATAATTGAGGAGAGACATCCAAAGGTGGTAATCAAAGATAAAACAGTGCCACTAATGAAAAAGATCTATATGATAGGCAACTGTGAAATATGAGGAAAGCTTAGATAGTTCAAGCAGGCAAGGTTAAGCAATAAGCTGATTAACCTCAAAAGGTTTTTCTGCAAACATGATAGCAGGTAAACTAAACTTGAGTTGATTATTTAGTAAGTAAAACAATTCGAAGAAATATAGAGTTGAGAAAATCTTACAACATGCCAACAGAATGAAAATACCTCAGAAAGTATCGCCTTAGATTGCGAACATTAATTCCAACTCCAACATCCTCACTGATGAGACGTGGGTTCCACATGATGAGAGGTCTTGGCTAGAAAACATTTAAGAATCAATGAGATAAAATAAAAAATCCTTGGTGTATCATAGGCAATGCAAGCTTGTTGACTATTTTTTAATTATAACCAAATAGAATAATGAGCATTGCCTGCTCTAAAGAACTGAAGAAATTTTTTTTATACCGGATCATCAGAGAGACTTGATGCAATTTTCTCTACATATGACAACATCTGATAATCAGGAACAACCATAACCACAATCTCATCTTCATTTTCAACAGGCTTCCGGTCACTTAAGCTGCAAACAAAAGAAATACATAATTTCAACTATACGTCCAAGCTAAAACATCGTCATGCAATTTAAACAAACATGAAACCTAATCAAATAAAACAAAAATGACCATGGTTCAGTTCGGCTGAATTTTAATTGAAAATACTCATCCAACAGGCTGAAACAGAAAAGCATTTTATTAATATACCTTGCAAAACCAAAAGCTGCATCTTTCCAATGATATTTTAGCATTGCAGCAGCACCAGCATCTGGAAATATGGCTTTAACTTTCTGCAGATTAAGTTTCTAACTTTCAGCCAGTATTGTTTAGAATTGAATGTGCAGAAACTAAAGTTGTAAATTGGAAACCCTTCTGGTACAGTAAATTTTGTCCTCTAGAGATAAATAACTCTTCTATATTGGCTTTAGGCATAGTGGAAATAAATACATAATACTTTGCTGTTGATAGGGTCATATAAGTTACCAAACTGAATGAAACAATATCTAAGGTTAGCCCCATACCAATTTTGCTGCATTTACCTAATGCACATGACTGATTAGTGTCTCTTTTTGTGCTTGGGGAGGTGATACTCTGATCCAACTATAAGGTCACAACACCTTAACAATTTTTTCATGTTTTGTTTCTTGGTTGTTCTCTGGTAACTCAAAACATCAAGTTAAGCTCTTGCTCTTCTGAGATTAAGAACCTAATTCTACCCAAGGCATTATCTAATGTTTCATACAATCTCTAACTCAAACTTTAAGAGTTGTGCGAATATAAAAGTTCATTAAGTTAAAGACTGAACCTGACATCCTGTTTTTTCGATAAGTGTATCCAAGAAAATCCTCGAAATTTCCCATAGCTCAGCTTGTGCACCTTCATTATCAAGAAACTGCAGCTGAGGAATTAAAAGCTCGACCTGAAAGAGTAAAGAGGTTAAATAAAATGAAACATGCGGAAGCATATTTAATAGAGGTCTAGAATTTAGAAAAATAGCTAAGAAACCCCTCGTATAATTTGATTTTATCTTTCTGAGAAAGGCATTAAGCATGCTACTCTTTTCCATAATTCTCTCTTTCAAAAACTGGTCTTTAACAGTATAGAACAAAACAACCAGTCAGCCAGTATCTTAATGCCATGTAAAGTAAAAAAAAAAGCCAAGATCTAATCATCCTTTTTGTTTAGATATCAAATTGTTTCTTTTATGATCACAAAGTCAGTCCAACTCCTATTAATGGAATTACATTTAGCTCTGGCACATACTATAGCTCTCATTCCTCCAGAAGAGACAAACAAGGCACTTGCTTCACTAGACTGCCGGACCGCACCCTCCAAGTCAGAAGGCAAGCAGCTGAAACACAAACTCAATACCATCAATATCTAGAGAAAATAGATAATTTGAAGGCTAAAAAAAATGAGACAGCCAAAAGAAATGATAATGCTAAACTGAGTGAATTTAAGAACACTTAACTAAGTACTAATTAAGTTTATCACCATAATGGAACAATTCAATTTCCATGAAACAGTAAACACCAAAATCCTCCAACAAAAGGGTATGCATATTCCATGTCCATGAACTTCCCACTAAACCATTTGCCTCTAGCCCTCTACTTATTACAAGTCAATCACATATCAAGCTCAAGTAATTTGAAGATGAACAAAAGGGTTACCAATAAAAGTGTCAAAAAATGGAAAAAAAAAAAAAAGAACCTGTCATCTTCTTCCTGTACTTGTAGTGGCTGTTGTTGTAACTGGGTAGTCTCTTCAAGTTCAAGATTGTCCTGAGGAGCTTCACCTTGAAATTTATCAAACTTAGCACTGATTCTTGAGCTAGAACAAAGTTTTACTCCACCTTGCAAAATCCCATTATGACCATTAAAGATAGGATGTGAAAAAGATAAGGTGAAGCCGGTGGTGGATGTTTTCGTTGTTGTTGGGTTGTTTAGGATAGATGATGAAGAGTACAAGGAGCAGCTTGGGATTGTAGAAGCCATGGAAAATTCATTTAACCACCAACAACGGCCAAAGTGCCTTTTGAAACATGATCTTGTGGCTACGCAAGATTGTTATTAACGATTTATTGTATAAGGGAAAAACTTAAACGACGAGTCGTTTTCTTAACTGGAGTAAATGAAATGGGCTCTTATAAAGGCTCAGCCCATTAGTGTTTAAAAATGTCATGCCTTTTAAAGAAACGCTCCGAAGAGTGTTGAATATAGCCGTTGGAGAAAAACAACAGCTATTACATGCACAACACCCCAATTTCTAATCCAACGGCTCTTATCTCTTTCAATTCAAATTCTGACCTCATCAAAACCCTACAATTACTACTGCTACTGCATTTTTGACACCCCTCTCAAATCCTTCACTCTCTCTCTCTGTGTGCTCTCTCTCTGCAATTCTTGAATTTTTCTGATTCTCGAAGCAATGGATGGTATCGCTCGCTCGCTCTCTGCAACAATTCTTGATTTTTTTTTAAAAAATTGTTTCTTGATTTGGTGTTTTTGCGTACTGGAGAAGGAAATGATTTGGTTGTGTTTTGAAATTGACAGATTCAACGGTGGAAATGCTTCCTGTGAACTCCGATCAGGCCTCTATTAATTGCGATTCTTTATCTTCTCTCACAGGTTCTGTTTCTTGCTCAATTTATTGCTCTATTTTGGTATTTAAATTACAAAAATCAAATTGATAATGTTAGGGATTTTGTTTGTTTGTTTGTTTCAGATTTGCCTTTTCAAGCTCCTCAAGATGAAAAATGCAACACAGGTTCGTGTTTTTATTTCATTTGATTTTGTTTCAGAAATTAGAGGGTTTTTCTTTTTTTTTTTTTAAATCTTTTGGCGCTAATTCTTTTGATTTTTTTCCCTAATATACGGTGTTAGAATGGGATTGATTAATTGATTTTGTCTTTTTCTAATTTTTCTTGGTTGTTTTTAATTGATGATTCTTTATACTTTTAGGGTTTTTAAGTCCTTGATTTTTATGTTCTTTCTGTGAGTCGAGTAGGGGAGATTTATTTGATGTTTTCTTAGAGTTCAATAATTAATGCTTCTTTTCTTTTTGATAATCGGTGTTTTTCATAGACATTTGATGCATTGTAATAGTATACTATAACTTTGTATGATCTGGGAATTGAACTAGAGGTATTTGGTTGTTGGTTCAGAAATGGCTGAAGAAACCACAAGTTCTTTGAACGAAGATAGTAGTGCTTCAAGCAGAAATCAAGAAGCTTCTTCAGCTCAGGAGCCCACATTACCAATATTACAGAAAATTATCAATTTGAGCTATCAAATTCAGGTAAGATTTTTTTTTTTATTTGTGACTCTTCTCGATTTGGTTGATACCGAAATAGGGAACAACAAAAAATAAAATTCATTTTGATCTAAGAAACATATTGGTTTTAGTAAATAACCCAAAAAAGCCAAGGAAGAACTTTTTGCTGTTAGACTTCTGCTTTGATTTCTTTGTTCACTAACTTTGGTAATTTCTGCCTTAGAATTTGAAGAAAGATCATTCAATTCTCTCCAATCAATTGAAGACTGTTAATGCAGATTCCTTTCCAGGCTCTCAAGTCATGGACACTCTTAAGTTACTCAGTGAGTACCCAGTTCCTGATTTTTGTCTTTGCTTACTCATTTGTGTCTTCTTAATTTGATTACAATATTTGCTGTTATTGTATTGGTGGCAGGTAAGGAATATGAACTTTTAAAGAAGAAGTACCTAGAGGAGTCGAATGAACGTAAGCAGCTTTATAATGAAGTAATTGAGCTCAAAGGAAATATCAGGGTCTTCTGCAGATGTAGACCACTAAACCAAGTTGAGAGTGCCAATGGCTCTAATTGTGTGGTTGAATTTGACTCATCCCTTGATAATGAACTGCATATTATTTCCTCTGACTCTTCTAAGAAGCAATTCAAGTTTGATCACGTGTTTAAGCCAGAAGATAACCAAGGTGACCCTCAAATGTTTTTCCCGACTTTGTTTGTTACACACAAACTTCTTGTTATTAATGTTTCTTCTGTTTGAGTTTAACGCTGCATCTTTACAACTTGCAGAGGCTGTTTTTGCACAAACTAAACCCATAGTGACTTCCGTGCTGGATGGATATAATGTGTGCATTTTTGCATATGGGCAAACTGGAACAGGGAAGACTTTTACAATGGAGGGTACACCTGATAATAGGGGAGTGAACTATAGAACTCTGGAGGAGTTGTTTCGGATTTCTCAAGAAAGAAGCAGTGTTATGAGATATGAGCTCTATGTTAGCATGTTGGAGGTTTACAATGAGAAGATAAGAGATCTCTTGGTGGAAAACTGCAACCAGCCCCCTAAAAAGTTAGCTTCTCTTTAATAATTACTTGCAAGTTTTATACTCTGATGATTTGCATACTACTGTCTGCAGATAGTTGTTTTCTTGAATCTTTATTGATTTGTAGTATGCTAAAGGATTG
Organism: Mallotus japonicus; assembly: GCA_949634005.1. Taxonomy (NCBI): domain Eukaryota; kingdom Viridiplantae; phylum Streptophyta; class Magnoliopsida; order Malpighiales; family Euphorbiaceae; genus Mallotus; species Mallotus japonicus. The sequence continues at coordinate 11,707 of CATIWK010653069.1, read as the reverse complement.
ATTTATCTTTTTGCTACTTGATTAAGTAAATTAATATGCATGTGGATAATTAGTTATGCCTATGTCAATAATAGCACTTATGGGTAATTAACATTAATGATTGAAATGAAGAAATTATCATTTTTGTATTTTCTTTTGCAAATATTTGTTAGAATGATTCAGCACAGTTGAAGCGATAAACGAATAAGATCTGATTGTGGTTGTATTCAATAAAATAAGAGACTTAACTGAAGAGATATATTCATCACTGGAAGCAGAGACATGATTGCTTCATTTCAATTATAAGCTGTCCAGAAATAATTCTTTTGGTCCATGCATGAAGGTTGGAGATAAAACAAGCAGCAGAAGGGACACAGGAAGTTCCAGGACTTGTTGAAGCTTGTGTCCATGGCACAGAGGAAGTATGGGAGCTACTGAAGTCTGGAAGCCGAGCCAGATCGGTTGGATCTACAAATGCTAATGAACTTAGCAGCCGCTCTCATTGGTAATATACAACTTTCCATCTCCTGCTTCTTGTTCATTTCTTCCTCCAGATAGACTTTATATAATCTCACAAGGTAGTAAGCAGGTCTAGTTCTTTATTGAAAATTGGTCTAGCTATGTTAAAATAATTCATTCTCTAATTAAACAGTTGTAGAAGAATTATGCGGATCAATTAAAGCAGGCCTATTTACCTTAATGACTGATGCATTGCTTCTATGTAGCTTGTTGCGCATAACTGTTAAAGGGGAGAATTTAATATATGGGCAGAGAACAAGAAGTCACCTTTGGTTAGTAGATTTGGCTGGTAGTGAGCGTGTGGGGAAGATAGAAGTTGAAGGAGAAAGGTTGAAGGAATCCCAATTTATAAACAAGTCTCTTTCAGCACTTGGTGACGTTATTTCTTCCCTTGCGTCAAAAACAGGCCACATTCCATACAGGTTTCACGTTTTCTCCATTGAATTAATGCCAAAATGTGTTTTACCCTATCATCATTTCTGATAAATTTATTGTTTTTTGTAAATCAGGAACTCCAAGCTCACTCATATACTGCAGAGCTCTTTAGGTAAGTGCTCTATTTTAGCATTGCTATTGAGCAAATGAGTGGGATGATTGTGGGTCCCTTTTTTCATTCAATAAAGATGCTAACTGAAACTTAAAATACAGGAGGAGATTGCAAGACCTTGATGTTTGTCCAGATAAGTCCAAGTGCTACTGACCTTGGGGAGACTATTTGTTCCCTAAATTTTGCCACTCGAGTTCGTGGAATTGAAAGTGGCCCTGCTCGCAAGCAGACAGATATCACGGAGTTGTTCAAGTATAAGCAAATGGTGTGTATTCTTTGACTAAAACCTTTTTTTTTTCCCCTTTGCATGAAATTGCTGCAACTGAGGTTTTTTTTTTTTTTTACTTGCAATTTGACAGGCAGAAAAGCTACAGCATGACGAGAAGGAAACAAAAAAGTTGCAGGAGAATTTGCAATCCCTGCAGTTAAGGCTTGCTGCAAGGGAGAACAAGTGCAGAAGCCTTCAAGAAAAGGTAACTAAACTAAACTAACTTGGTTGTCATTTAAAGCTTTTTTTGAACAACTTACATTCATTCAAGCAGTTTTGGTTGACATTACTTTGGATTGGGTAACGAGGAGTCTTATTTGGGAACACAAACAAAAACTTGCTGAGAATTTATTTCAGTTTATCTTAAGTTTTTCAACTGCCTATCCATATGATCAACATTTTAAATAAACAAGTAAAATCATATGATCAACATTTTAAATAAACAAGTAAAATTGAATTTGGAAACAGGTTCGGGAACTTGAGAGTCAATTAGCAGAGGAAAGGAAGACTAGACTAAAGCAGGAAACAAGAGCCTTTGCAGCTGCTTCTTCCCAGCAGTCTTCATTGCCAAGTTTAAAGCCAGCAGCAGTGAAGACCAATATAGAAAGGAAGCCTCCTTTAGCTCCTTCAAAAATGAGGATGCCATTGCGAAGAATCACCAATTTTGTTCCTCCACGATCTCCTCTTCAAACCAAGAAAGCCAAATCTAATGTTTCCATCATCCAATCTTCAGCTAGGGACAAAGAAAATGTAGCAAGAAATACAATGCCTGGGAAAGACACAAAAAACCTTTTGCAACCGAGACGCATTTCTATAGCTGTCAGACCTCCTCTTACATCATCTGCACAGGTTCTTCAGCCTAAGAGAAGAGTATCTATTGCTACTCTTCGTCCAGAGCCAAACTTGACAACACCACTCCGCATTTCTGTATCGCAATTAAAGAGTAGCATTGCTGTGGGTAGGCAGTCTTTCTTGAAGGATCCCAGAAAAGCCAGATATTCAAGACTGTTCTCTCCATTGCCAGAATTCCAGACAGCATCAGAGACAACCCCAACTGCCATGAGAAGTAGTAGTAAATTCATGGGGAGTCCTCCAACACAGGCGGCAGGGTCGTGGAAGCCAAGGCATCCAACAGTTGTTGCATTACAACGAAAATCGTTGGTGTGGAGTCCCCTCAAGTTGAGAGAAACTAAAAATTACAGAAAGTCATCCTTGTTACCTTATCGACCATCAACTGAGATGCAATGAAACCATTGTAGTTGCAACTTTTGCCCTTTTTTCTGGTTAAGATTTTATACTTTTCCCTGGGGTATTAATAAGCTATAGATGTATGCTTCTTGCCTACTAATCCATTCAATCCACATTGACATTGTTCTCCATTGCCTATTAAATTCTATATCTTTGTGTATTTTGAAGTGTTAAGCTTCCAATTTTTTTTTTTTCCTGCCTAGCTTTTGTATCGGCTGCAGCATTTTATTTGTGCATCGAATTGTTCTGGCGGAATTTCATTCAGCATCAGAGACAACACCATCTGCCATGAGAAGAATTAGTAAATTCATGGATGGCCCTCCAACACAGGTAGGTGCAGTTTCATGGAAGCCAAGGCATCCAACTGTTGTTGCAACGAATAAAGGATCCAACTGTTGTGACCAAGGGTTTTTGCTCAAGCTTTTGATACATTTATTCTTGTAATACAGTTCCTGATATTACTTTTCAATGATTAACTGTTTCTCTTTGTTTATCGTTTTGTTTTCCTGTAATATCATCAAACATACAAACCATCAAGAAAGACGCAAATCAACTTTACATCGAATGTAAGAAATATATGAAACTTATTGAATTTGAATGCTTTTGTACAACAACTAAACCAGCAATCAAAGAACTTATTTGAATGCTTTTGTACAACAACTAAACCAGCAATCAAAGAACAAGAATATGATTCAAATCAAAGAGTTTTATTTCATAGTCACGATGTTACATGTATTTTGAATGTAATGATTGAACATATTATGTAATCTGTTAGTCACTCTTCTTCTTCTTCTTCTTCTTCGTCATTATAGCCATTGGAGAACACCATTGAAGTTGTTCATCAGAATGAAGCTCAACGTTGGCAAAAGGTGTCGATATTATATATATATATATAAGTCCAAAATTTGATAATGTCTCTCTTCATAATTCAACATTTATCATTAAAAATTTATATGTTAAGTTATCAAAATTCACAATATTTTTCCATAATAAATATAAAAAAAAAATCTTATTTTAAAATACACATGTTCTATTTCATTTAAAACATTCTAATTCTATTATATCTAAAATATTACTCTTACTTTCCATCAAAAAGTATGTATTTTATTCTAACTAAAATATCCTTTTTTTTTTCAACTATTACTATAGATATTAAAAATATATATACATTCTTACAAAAATAATAAAATAAAATTATTGGAATAACTTTTAAGTTTTCATTTTTAGTGTAAATTTACAACTAGTTACTAATTAATTATGAACATAAGTAACAATCTCCAAACTTTGTAATGCTGAAATATTTACTAGTTGATTATATGCAAATGGTCACTAGATATTGCATTATTTTCACCACTGTAAAAATTAATAAAGAAAAGTCTCAAAAAAAAAAATTAATAAAGAAAAGATCAATGATAATCCTCTAATAGATGTACGGCTCCTATGAAAAAGCACTGTTATGCATTGTGCACGGCAACACACGATCATCTTCATTTGATTTATTATTTATAATCGACGGTTATCGTCGTTCTAAAAGAAGATCCGTTATGTGACCGTTGGAGACAAAAAGATCCGTTAGCAAAGTGCAATCCTCCAAAAGCGCTTTTTGTTTTTGACTTTCTTTGATTTTGCAGTTTGCCACTTCAGTGACAAATCTGTGAGAGAGTTCGCTTTTAGGGATAATATGAATGTAGATTATTAGCGTTAAGGACCCATACCCAGTTTCAGTCTCTGTATTTCTGGGTTTTTAGAAACAAAAGAGAGAGCTTTGAAAGACCCACTAGCTTTTTTTTTTTTTTTTCAAAGAGTTTGCAATCATGGTCGCAAGAACCCCACCAAAGCAGAGGATATTGGTGGCACCTCTCAATCCTGTCCTTATCAGAGAAACTGTAAAGAAGGTAGAATTGAATTGAATTTGCTGCACCCCTTTCTTTGGTTCATTGGCTGTTTGGTTTCTAAGAAAAAAAAAAATTCAAACTTGGAGTTTGTGGCTCGCATTATTGAAAAATTTCACGCTTTTTTCGAGGTTGTGGTTGTTGTTTATAGTAATGGGTTTTGTTTGTTCATGGATTTTTGTGAAGGTGGAAAAATGCATGGCAAGATTGCAAGAGCTCCAGTATACAGTGGCTGGTGGGAATAAGGTGATATCTGGGGTTAGTCTCAGTCCTAGAAGTACCAGAGGTTATCTAAGAACTAGTCTCAGGTGCAAGCAAGAATCTTTGAGGTAAAATCAAATCTGTTTTTTTGTTTTTGCTCAAGTTTTTTGAAAAAGGAGCGAGCTTTTCTTATTGCTGGTTATTTTTTTGGCTTATTTTAAGGATCAAGAATGCTACCCCTAAGAAATCTCCAGTTGGGAAGTTGCCAGCAAGTGTTGTAGGTGTGTCTCTCATCATTTCCTGCAAAAATTCTTCAAGAGGATTTGTTTATGAATCCAAGTTTAGGGTGCAATTCGATTCTAAATCTATCATTTTTTTAAATGGTTTGTGCAGGGGAATGGCGGAGAATGTCATTACCAGCAATGCTGCTTGGAGAAACAGTAGGAGAAATTCTACAAGTAAGCCAATTTGCAAAAGAAATTGTTGCAGCAGTTGCATCTAAAGAAGACCCCAAAACTCCAGTGACCCAGCAGAGGAAACATAGACCAAATCTTGAAAACACTGAACTCAAGTCCAAAAGAAAGAAAGAAAAGCAAAATAAACTACAGTCCATTAGATTAGAATCCTCTTCTCCATCTCTTCAAAGAGCTCGATCACGCATTAACTTCAAGGTTGTTTCACCTCCAAAGAAGAGGGATGTAGCAGACAAAGAAAATGCAACAAAATATTTGGCAAATAGAGTGTCTCCAAGGAATAGGCCTTGGGCTAGAAAGACAATACTGTTTCCAAACCCTTTGTTCCTTTCTACAGATTCTACTCAACAGCAGAAGTTCTGCAGAACAAGGTCTCCAGTTATTTCTAGAACTAAACAAGCTACTACACCACATAAGTTCTTGATAAAGTCACCACCATCTGCTTCCAAGTTTCAAGTGAAGATCAAGAGCCCACCGGTGGTTTATTCTCTATCACCTACTAGAGCTGCAAACTTGATCAAGAAATCATCACCACCTAAGATGTCAACTGCTTCAAAATTGCGTAGATCATTTTCGCCTTCAAGACTGGCTAACAGATTGGTATCTCCATTGAAGAGCAGGAAAAATAATATACAGAAGATTGATGGACTAATGAGTGGATTGAAACAACGTCCAGTGTCAATGCCAAGACGGTTCTCATTGGGGAGAATTTGAGTTCTTTTTTTGGTTTTATTCATCAAATATATGGCTTTGGGTTAATCAATGTCCATAGTTGATTCCTTTGCTTTGTTTTAAGTGGGTGGTGTGAGTGCATTTTCAGAAATCTTACAAGTGGGGTGTGTGTATGCTTGCATGTTCTCTCATTGTTTGTTGAATATATAATAAATAAACACGTAATGAAGTTACATCTTGGTTGAAAAAAATATTTTTGCAGTATGATAAATAAAACTGTTCGGTGAAAATATTTGTACCTGAAAAAAGCACGACAATAAGCTGGAAATGCATCATAAAATTGCATAATCAATCAGCTGAAAAATGATTATTGTACATTGATGCACTTGTTACAAACTTGAAAAACATGTATGCACCCACACCAAAAATGAAAAGGAAAAAATGCTCTTATATGGTGCACTAACAACCAAGCACCATTTAGGCCGAACAAAGCCCTTCATGCAAGAGCCAGCACACTGCCCACACTATGCACACTGAACAAAACTTTAAGTCTGTTGTTTGAACTCCTCGTTCTAAATATGACCACTCATTTGCTTGGAGATGCAAATCTTGTCTTCTCTCTCTGCCGGCTCAAAGCTCTGTCTTTTGGGGATGATGTTTTACCTCCCACACCTGCTTGGCGCATCATCTCTGCAAACACAATGTGCAGAATCATAAATCAAGCAAGTCAGCAGGCAGCAGCACCAAAAACTGATGTTTTCTCCCCTTTTCTTTAGATAAGCATCAATGCCACAAATCAAAGAATGTCTGAAAACACTACTCAATTAGAAGTGAGAAATATGCTAGGTGAAGTAAGATATACAGACCTCTCTTTCTCTCAAGCTCTTGGTCAAGTTCTTCTTTCCACTTCTTCTGTATCTCAGAAAAGCTCACACTGTAAGAAACAAAATTCCCATTTCGGATTACATCCCAACTAATAGACGATGACATTGAAGCAAGTGAAAAAAAATGCACCAACATATGGACTAACCTTGGGCTACTTGATTCAGGCTGATCATCAAGTAGAGGTCCTTTTTGCTCATTGCATCGAGGTGATGAATTTTCCTCTCGACATTGATCATTTGCATTGCCAACATTTGATATACGCCTATTATTGCTTCCAGGACTTCCAGAACTAACAGCGTCAGTTGCTGCCGATGAGGTTCCAACAGGTACCCGACTGGGAGACCTACTCTTAGGAGGTAGCTTCAAGTAATTCGGGGAAGTTTCCTCTTTCGAACTCTCTACAAAGCTTGGAGAGCAAGTTGAATTTAAGCTGTTGTAAAACTCTTCATATAAAGGTGTTTGCAGCTTCTTCAGTTCTAAGGCCTGAAACATCAATTACCAGTTCAATGTCACAACAGTCTATTGCAACTCCACATCTGTAATAATCAGTGGCTCCAAATTCCCTAGTAATTAATTAAAAGCTGTAGTACCTTCTCATCCAGAAAGGCTCTAATCTTAGACTCAGTAAGCTCATCATCATCTTCTGAGAGTGATGCTCCACAATGAAAAGAAAAATTATTGTCCTTCTGTTCTGGTCGATCAACGCCCAACTTTACTGCTGCTTGTTCTGGCTCTGGACCCTCATCAAGTTTGCCTCTCCAATCTTTGGAATAACAACTCTAACCAGTACAATTACCAATTCATTTTAACAAAAGCATAAATTGATTGAAAATAGACAAATATAGAAAAAGACATGAAAGCTGCAGCATACCTTGTTCAAGTCATCAGGAATCAAGACTGAATTGAACTTCACTTCACTTGTTGATGTAGTAAAACCATCTTCTTCCATTTGACACATATCATCATCACTATTATTTGGACTCCATAAATCTTTGCTTTCCAAAGGTTTCTTACGATCAACAGAGCAGCTCAAACTGCCCATGTTGCACATATCCATTGGGCTAGAGGCAGATGACATATGACTGGCAAAAAGTTGACACTATTGTCAAGAGAATTCTCAAGACATCATGACGGCAATAATAACTTACTGTTTCAGTAGTTCAAAGCAAACCAAATTGCAAAACTTACAAGGTCTCAAGATCCTTAGTAGGTGACTGCATAGAAATTGGAGAAGTTTCCTGATGGTAATTGAAAGTCCTATCAAAAACATGATACAAGAAAGTAAAGCCAACAAGCACAGAATCCAGTCCAATTATACTAACCATGATGGAAGTGCAAACAGGATCAGATACTCCATGCTGACCAGTAACAAATGGGTGCTGCATTCAATTGAAAATTTGCAATTATCTCACATTGTCATACAAAATCTAGATGGTCGTGTCAATGGCCACCATTACTTCTTTAAGAAGTTATCAGAACCAAAAGATTGAAAATGCAAATCATGTTAGGATCACCTGCAGCAATTTAGTTGCATCTGGCCTCATATTTGGTTCCCTGTCAAAGGAAATTACATACATCATAAGTCCAAGAAGAGAGGAAATAGACAGTTCTGTAGTTACCCCTTAAATCCAAAAATATGTATGTGAATGTTGAGCAATGTGAGACATTTTTCTTTAACATTTTAATAACTTCCAATTTCCCCAGCTCCAACCTACTGTTATACTACAAGCACCTTTATATGGATATAAAAATTTTATTTTGATACAAACAAACAGCAGAGGAAAAATGCAACAAAACCCCTACTTTTGTAAGCACTGAAGAAGAAAATCTTTTGCTTCAACAGAGAGATGTTCTGGGATTTCAGGATGTGACTTTGTCGACCCTATATAGAAGAGGGCAGCAACCTGATCACAACCACTGTTAGCATAATGTCTCCAAAGCAACGTATGTTTAAATAATTAAAAAAAAAAAGTTCTAATCACTATCAGGTTAGGCACCTCTTGGTATTGTTGGCTCCAGGGAGGCTTTCCAGTGACCATCTCAATTACTGTACATCCGACGCTCCATATGTCAGCAGAGCTAGGGAATTGTTATATAATATAACAGTAAGTTTCAATCCAACAAGCTAAACCATGACAAATAAAATTTCAATTCATTAATCGTGAAAAAAAGTCTTCCTGAGTTCACACTCAAAACTACAAAGACTATAATAAGTGTATTCTAAATGATCCAAAAGCACCATAATTCTCCAAGCCCTTAGATTGCATGAACCCATATTTGGATTGTGAAAGGCATGCTTAAGAGAAAGGGAAAAAACAAAATCTGACCATTTGAAACTTTTGGCTTCTATTAAGGAGCAAAAATGATTCTTTCATTGCTATCTTTTGCTTTACAACTTGTTTAGTTTTGCTAGTTTTATCAATTTCAGGCAACTCATTTTCTACCAAGAGACATTAAAGGAAATGGAATTAACCGATAAATAGATTTTTGGTGCAAAGAGATGGCCTTCAAAATTGGATGGTTACTACAACAAAGATTCTTAGGACTGGATCAGAACCTTTAAGCTTAGCAATGCAGTAACTTAAATCAATAGGCACATGCATGACCTCTTAGATTTCAGAATTATTCAATTGAAATCACATTGTAAATAGCTATGACAAGTGAACTAAATAAGCATTGACCCTTCTTTCTCTATTTCCCTTTCTCCTATTTTGGGAGGAACATCTCTTTCTTTCATCATTGTACACACCTTAACATCACCAATGTTTCACTTGCCACAGAAATTTAAGCAATAACACAGTGTAATGGAAGATATTGCAGGACCAAATTCAAAAGCACCATGATGTTCAAATAAAATCACTTAGACTAAGTAGCATGAGCATGTAACACAAATATACTTAAAGGACATTAATTCTCCTTACAAGCTATGCCCAGTCTGCAGAATGACCTCTGGAGCCATCCAATATGGAGTTCCCTTCATTGATTTGGCCCCTGAAACAGTGGCCTATAGAACAGGCATCTCAATTAAACTAAAGAAGAAACAACTAGAAGTGGTAATATAAATACTATCTCTACTGAATACCAGAATAATATCAAGGAAAAGAAACTGGAGAAACAAGCACACACCAGCTCAACTACTTGTTTTGATGCACCAAAATCAGCAAGTTTAATGCATCCTTTATTATCGACAAGGATATTGGCCCCCTGAAAAAGACAAAGAAGATATATCACTATTATTGTTGAGAAGATGAGAAAAGAGATGAAGAATTTTTTCTCTGATGCAATATCATTGGATGGGAATTTAAAAGCACCTTGATATCCCTGTGCATAATTCCATTATTGTGTAGGTACTCCAATCCCAGCAGCAATTGCTGTGTATATGTTCTTATAACCTACTTAAAAACAAAATACCACACCAGCTTAGTACCAAGTTGCTGAGAATACATGAGTTAAGTAGAAGAGACTTACTGCCTCGGGGAAGGGTCCGAATTTCCCTAAAAGTGATGAAATTGAGCCCCCAGGAACAAATTCAAGCAAAATGTTTAATGTTTCTTCCTCCGTAACTGTACCCAAATATCTCTGCAAATCACACATTGCAAACTCAGTCAGAACAATGGGGTTGATCTGATCCATTGAGTTAACATAGTATTATAATCATTACTTACAACAATGTTGGGATGAGAGAGATTTTTCAAAAGCTTTACTTCTTCTTCAAGCTCTCTGATATGCGCCTACTTATGTCAATTAGAAATTAAGTAAACTCAACCATATTTCTCATCAAAACCAGATCAAAGAGAACAATTATAGCAATCATCACAAAATCCAAAAATCTCCATGGTTGTGGGACTGGGACCAAAACTTCAGGATTCCAAAGAAGATATTTTTGTGTTCTGTTTGATTAATGACAAAACATGCAAGAGCTAAATTAAATGTCAGAGTCCGAAAATGAAGGTCTCCAAGTGCATTAGAAATGAGTAAAGTAAAGGTCTCTCACTTAATCAGGTAGAAGTTATAAAAGGCTAGTAATCTTTAGAACAACTTTTATCGACAACATACAGTAAGACTAAGACACAACACTTCAGCATATAGAAAAGAATAAAATCATTTATCTCCCTGGTTGCTAAAATAATGAAATTAATTAATTAACAAAGCCAGTTGAATGAATCTTAATGAATACTCAATTCTCTTCAAACAGAGAGCACTTAATATCTGGAGAAGTGAGAAATGCACAAAATTCTCTAATCATTCAAATGAAGTAGACGGAACTAATTGCAACATGTTCATACCTGAGCTCTCTCCCTTGTAGCACCATTAGCTCCGATCAACACCTAAAAAGAAATGAAAACACAAATGCAAAGTTAAAATCAAAGCCATAAATAAAAACTTAAATCCAAGTAATTTAAAAATATTGCAGAAGCAAGATATAACAAGAAGGCATAAAGCATTGCAACTTATTAACAAAAACCCGAACTCAGAAGCTGACTACCCACTTTCCAGAAAATGAATATAAGAAACTAATCGAAACCCAATTGAATTTCAACAATAAAAACACAACTATCAACAAAATGAGAAACCCAAAACCCAAAATCACCCAAATCAAATTAATTAACACCCATTAAAAACTAAAACTGAAGGAAACCCAGAAAGAATCATAAAGCAAACAGTAAAAAATGAAAAAAGAAACCTGCTTGACTGCCAACAGTTCACCAGAATCAAGATTCATGCCCATATAAACATGGCCAAATGCACCACAACCAATCAATTCCCCTTTACGATATCGGATCGGAGGAGCCATTGGAAGAGAAGAAGGAGAAGAGGGTTTAGAGAAGATTCTTGATTTTCGAATGCATGAATTGATCTTTTCGACTAATGGAATGAAGTTGATGCTGTTTTCTTGATGATTTTCAGGTGGCGGAGTACGGAACACCATTGATCGCCTAACTGATCCCAGAAAATCTGGCATTATTACTGTTATTATTTATTATTTATTAATTTTTCATCGAAACAGAGACACAGAGGTAAA
>CATIWK010653038.1:0-11027 GCA_949634005.1 Mallotus japonicus | reverse complement strand
CTATTTTTATCTATTTTTTTCTCAATATTTTTTTGCTTAATATTTTTTTTCTACTGTTTTCATTTCTTTTCTCAACATTTTTTTGCTAAATATTTTTTTCTATTTTTATAGTACTATATTCATCTTTTTTTTTCTCAACATTTTTTTTTCTAATGTCTTCATCTTTTTTTCTCAACTTTTTTTTGCTCAACGTTTTTTTTATTTTTAAGGTACTGTCTTCATTTTATTCTCAACATTTTCTTTTTTTTTCCTCAATATTTTTTTTTCTTGAGACTTTTTTTTTTCTCTTAAGACCTTTTTTTTTCAAATGAATAATTATGAACTAAACATCTTCAATTGTTATTAAACCAACCAATAAATATCTTCAACTGTTGTAACAACAATAAATAAACAAAATTTTCTCCTTTTATATTCTTAAAGAATAAGGATTTTACTTTTTTACTTTAATTTGTTTATTAAAATGTCTGACAACTTCTTTTTTTTTTTAAAAAAAATATTTGATATTTATTGATCATCAATATTTAACAAGTTTACAATCCTTATGCTGTATTTGTAACATCAACAAAAAAAATCTCGAAAAAAAAATCAACAAACCGAAACAACAAAAAAAACTAAATCAACAAAATACAGCATAAGGATTGTTGTTGATTTTTGTTGATTGTCAGTTGTTCATTGTTATTTATTTTTGTTGATTTTTATTATTTTTAAATTATTTTTCATTATTAATGACAAAATTAAGGCCATAAATAAAATTTTTACTTTTATTAGTATTAATGATAAAAATAATATTTTTTTATATATCTCATAATTTTTATTGTTCTTTTTTTTATTTTTAACAAAAATCAACAAATATAAACAAAGACAAACAATAAAAATAATTGAAAATCAACAACTGAAATAATAAAATCAACAAAAATTAACAAAAGCAACAAAAAATTATAGTTGTTGATTTTTGTTACTGTTTGTTGCAGTTGTTTATTTTTGTTTATTTTCTTGCTCTTACTCTCATTAATTATTGAAGACTATGGGTAATTTTTTATTATTTAGAAAATAACAAAGAATAATAATTAAGTAAAAAAGAATTACAAAAAAAAAGAGAAGGAAAAAAACGGCAAACACCGAAATCATGGAAAGAGTTTCAAAAATGGACCAAAAACATAATATAAATGAAAGCAAAGAAAAGAAAAGTGAAAGAAGAAAAAGTGGCCAGCCATAAACGAAATAATGGGCGTTGACTGGGACATGTGATGAAATTTCCTCTATTTTAATTTTAAGGTGAGTTTAAGTCTACAAATTATGAAAAAGGCTTAATTTTAATGGGCTATGTCTAATTAATTAAATTAAACTAAAATGGGCCTATATCTAAATTAACTAGGTGGGCCTAAATTATTTCTAACCTAAATCTAATTAATTATGGCTTAAAAAGATGCATTTTAATTAATTAACCCTAATCCTAATAATTAAACTTATTTAATCAATAAAAGTGGGCCTAATAATTAAACTATAAGGCTAAAATTATAAGCTTAAATAAAAGAACCAATAAGCATACAAATCATCATATAAATCATAATAAATAAACAAAACCAAAGAAACATATAAATCATAATAAATAAATAAAACTAAATAAACATATAAACCCTAATGAATAAATAATTAAAATATATAAATCATAATAAATAATAAATAAATAAATAAACAATTAAAAAAATACATTCAGTGATTTCTAACCCTAATTTAATTTACATGCAACCTAGATAGACTAATGCCACCATTAATTTTATTAAGATTTACCAAATTAAACCTAATTTACTAATCAATTTTTAAAAAGCAATAAAAATAGAGATTTCACTATAATCCCACTAATGGGGTTATTACAATCAACATCAATAAAAATTAAAATAAACAAAAAAAAAAAAAAAAAAACAATAATAAAGAAAATAAACAAACTAAGTAATATCTGTGGTATTCCATAAATCTTCATGGATTGGTTTGGTTTTGATCTCCATGATTACTCCATAATTTTTGAATCTCCCACCAAAGCCAAAGAATAAAACAAGAAAAAAAGAATAAAAAACAATTAGAATAGATGAAAAGAATAAAAGAAAATTAAAAATAGAATTAAAAGAAGAAATAAAATAAAAGAAAAGAAAAGAAAAGAGATGAAGATGATGTGATGCTGTTTGATTTCTCCTTAGAGTTTTGTTGATTTACCATTCGGTATAGAATAAGTCTGCAGAATTAAATCTTGTATCTCTGGCTTAACTGCGTTTTTTAGAACCTTTTTGTAAAGAACGTGAAAGAAAACACTAAAAGAAGAATCTTTTTTTTTTTTTTTGCTTTTGCGTTCAAAAGCTTTTTTTCTCCTTGTGATTTTTCTCTCTGCCTTTTTTTGTTTTTCAACAAGAAGAAGAAGACCTTCTCAAATATGAAAAACCCGTTGGTTTTATAAAAAAAAAAAAGGAAACATATCCTCCTATGATTTGATAATCACAGGAGATTCAATTCAAAACAAAAATCTTTTCTTTATCTAATAAACAGTGTTTATCAAGATAAAATTTTATTTTTAAATCCCTTTTTATTTATTTTTCAACCAATGAAAAATTTAAGAATTATTTTTTAAAAAATTAAAAAAAGGGGACAGAGGCCGGTCGGAGGTGTGGAATTCCAACCGAAATTGTATACTTTCCGGTCGGAAATACATAATTAAGATCGGAATTACGCAATTTCAATTGGAAATGTACAATTCCGATCGGAATTGTACATTTTCGACCGAAAATGTATAATTCCGGTCGGAATTACATAACTCCGATCGGTGACTTGCAATTACTTTTAATTACAAAAAGACCCCTAAAAGAATCAAAACTTTACAATTAAGTCCCTAAAAAAATTACACTTAAGTACTTAAAAAAATGCAATTAATCCTTGAGATTGAAAAGTCACTTTTGAAAGACCTATTTATAACAAATTCTCATCATTGGATCTTTTGTCGCATCCACACTCAAATCATCCCGAAATTGGATGCTTACAGTTGCCCCTCTTTGTCGTTGTTTGCTTGACAAATTGCGGCAAAGCAAATAAGCACACAATTTCAAAAGTAAAGAGTTAGGAAACTTACTTGTGTTCTTTGAGGCTCTTCTTTGTGATTGACTGTAGACTTATGATGGGTGAATTTCACTATATTCCCTGTGGGACGTTCAGTGAATAATGATTGGGTGAATTTAATTATATTCCCTGTGGGATGTCTAGTGAATAATAAATTTTGCTATATTCCCAGTGGGACGTTTAGCAGATAATAAATTTCACTATATTCCCTGTGGGACGTTTAGCAAAATGTGACGCTATAACTACTGTGTAGCATATAGCTAATTTGCACTATATTTTCTGTGGAACGTTTAGTGACTGTGATTCTCGCTATATTCCCTATGGGACATTTAGCGATTGTGATTTACAAACATGCTATAGGTTTTTATGATGTTGTTTTCATCATTCCACGATGTAAGCTTTATACTGCTGCAATCCATAATTGCTTGTTGACTTTAATCTGCTGTAACCCTTTCGTTGCTCACTTTTGAATTTTGATGCTACAATCCATAACTGCTTGCGATTAGCTGTAACCTTTTCATTGCTCGCCTTTGATGCTATAGTCCATAACTGCTCGTAAATTTTGATCAGTTGTAACCCCTTTGTTGCTCGCATTTGATGCTACAGTCCATAACTGCTCACAAATTTTGATTAGCTGTAACCCCTTCGTTGCTCGTATTTGATATTACAGTCCATAACTGCTTGCAAATTTTGATCAGCTGCAACCTCTTCATTGCTCGCTAACCTTGATTGACTTGATAGTGCTGGTGCTGATTCCATATGTTTAGTGTATCTTCTTCTGGATTTGAAAACTCATTGAAGTTAGTTTTAGCATAATGATTGTACAAAAGTACATTAAATTGAGCAAATTCATCATTTTATCATGAGATAGCATGTATTCAACGAATCTCACTAATTTTGATTTTCATGACTATCATTTATTTGCCATTCGCAAAATCAGAGGTATCATTAACCACCTTATATTGAGAGTGTATTATTTTACCAAGTGAAGAGCTGACTTTCACACCTAAATTCAGGGAGAATTCGCTAAACAAAACTCATGAAAATGAACATAAACGGATTGAATCTTGAGTATCAAAATAGTCTTTGAGTTATTAATATGCTTTACTTCCTTATCCAAGTATTCCCCCGCCTTTCTCATATTACTCAGCGTAGATACCATTGGAAAGGTCCTTTGGATACTCATACTCTTATAGAGCATTGAAGCAAATAGAGCATTTGGCATGGTTCTCTTTTAGGGTTCCCTCGCCTTTCTCATATTACTCAGTGTGGATACTGCCAGAGGATTCACATTACTACTCTTACTTATTTTTTAGCATTGGAGTATATTGGAAATGCTTTTTGGTGCTTGCTGTTATATTGATTCTCCTTTTAGTATTCCTCTACCTTTCTTGTATTACTCAGTGTAGATACCGTCAAGGGATTTTGTACTCTTACTCAATTTGAGCATTGGAGTAGATTGGACGCACATTTATTATTCAAAAAACTGAAATGATACGCTGAAATCCAAGCAATTTATACTGCAAGTCCATAGATTTTATTTTTGCATATTTTCCCTTTGTTTGGGTTCAAAATGAGCATTAGATTGATTAAAGTTTAGAAACTCTTAGCATAGAGCCGTTAACTGAGCATCTCACTTCTGCAAGGCTAATAAAAAAGAGTTGATAAGATCAAACTTCATAAGATAAGTTTTTGCACATGATATGATGAAGTGGATGAATTTACTTTTAATTTGTGAATTTTATTATTGAGGATGTACTTTATTATAGAAACTAAAAGGATAGAGTTGAGTTACTTCCCTTGAGTATTTGTCAGGATGTTTATCATACGGGGTGATATTTTAGTGAGTGATAGGTGTTTGCCTTCTTGCCAGTTCTTTTTGTTCTGCTGATTCTTTCTCCTTCTTCATTTCCTTTTGTTTTCCCTGCATAAAATACCATAAGTTAGTCTGGTCTGTTTGCATGTAAAAAAGTTTTATCAGAATGCAATTTTGTTCTTTTGCACTCTTCCCTTTTTTTATTGTATTAATGTGTTATAATACTTCGCCCTTGAGGTTGTGGCATAAGGTTAAGTTTGTCTTTCTGTCATTCTTATTCATGCTATGACAAAGGGCTTCATTCCTCTTTTTGACATTGCCTGTAAAAAAAAAGTCTAAGAGTTAGAGGTCTTATCTCATAATCAGAGGAGTTTCAGAATGCATTCATCTCAAATTTTGAGTGCATTCTTCCCTTTTTTAGGGTCAGTGGTTGCATTGCTGATATGCTGGACCTTCTTGTCATTGCACTTAGCACTCTATACCGGTCCCAACGTTGAGGAGTTATGTTATGACTGATCAGGAGTTAAGAGAGGCTCTCTATGGATTTAATGTTTTGTCTTGAGCATTCTTACTATCAGAGGTACCTTCAATAGCATCTTTTGAAGCATATTCTAATGCTTCAGGTAATGCTTCAAATAATGCTCCAGATGAGGCTTTGGAGATAAATGCTAAATCTAAGGAATCTAAGCCTCTTATCCATCCTCCTTTAGGTTGCCTAGGATGAGGCTTCTGTAAATGTTACCACTGGTGATATCTCTTTATTGGATAGGTCTATTTTTTAATAGGCTACTGCAGTCTAGAGTCTCATTGAGTATCAGGTTCACCTTGATAGTGTCACCCTTTCTATTTTCACTCCTCCAGACTCTGACTACTTTCAAGTACTTTTAAAACACTAATTTTGAATGTTAGTAGTAGAGTACTTGTATGACCCTGACTTTGTCTCAAAGATCTTTTACCATGAAAAGCAAGTATTTTACAACTGATTTATGTAAGTGTATGCATGCTATGTATGATATGCATGATCTTAACAGGTCTTTTGTTTGGAGTGTGACAACGAGGTGCTTCATTAACAACTTGTAGATTTGAGCTTTGGATGCTTCAATGTTGATACTTCTGATGTAGTTCCTTTGATAGATGACTAGGCTGAAGGATGGAGTCCATGTCCCGACACTGGAGTTCTTTGATTAACTGATGCATTCGTATGCTTGTACTTTAATTTTTCTGCCCCCATAACCCTTTTTTTTGACTCTTATACTCTAGTGTTTTATCTTTAGTCTTTGAGTGCAGATTCACTATTTTGGCCCCAACCTATTTGCATTTTTGCCCTCCAGAGTTACATTTTGCCCCTCGGTAATGGTGACACTAAGATCATCACTATTCTTGGAGAATGGAACCAAACTTATGCCTCTTATTCTAACTGGATTCATCAACACCTTTCTGGCAAACTTCTTGTCTCTTATACGTGCAACCACAATCTTTTATTTATTTTTCTTCTCTTTTTTCTTTTCATCATACCTTTATTTTTGCCTAAGCTACCCTTCCAAGGTTTTCAACTTAGCTGGTTTGCCTTAACTTTTACCTAAGCTGCCCTTACATGCTTTTAACTCAACGGGCTGAGTTTTCCTTCTTTTTTTTTTTTTTGTTTTTTGGTTGTTGAATAAACTCAGTTTGTTCACTGTTCTTGTTGATCTTTTGACTTACCAATCCCATCAGTCATAATTTCGTGTACTGAAGATGCTGAGGAGTACACGAACTGACTGAAGAGAATTCTTGATATTGAAATCAACTGGGCTTGCTTTTAGTAGAGTTGGACAAGGTAAAGAATCTATAGCTTCAAAGAACTCTAGAGCAGAATATGAGGTTTGATGCTGATGCAATGATTGATAATAGTTACAAGGTATGGGTTGCAATGAAAGTTATTGAGCCACCTAAATTCTCTAAGTACAAAAGGACACTAGACTTTACAAAATGGATCACAAAGGGGTGACAAGAAGAGAAAACAAAACTAAAATAGCGATCTTATAGCTCTAATTTCTTTAGCTTGCATTATTTTTTGTTTTTCCACTCAGATACTTATGCAATATGATAAAGAAAAATATGAAATGTTTGAACAAAAATTTCAAATTCAAATTTACTCATTCATTAGGGCCAAAATGAGAACATTCATTACATCATATAATATAACTCCTATCATTAGTTAGTCCATTTGAACTTTCTAACTGAAATTTTTTTCTTACTTTTATTAACCCTTTCAAGTTTTCTAGTCAACAGACTTATTCATTCTTTATTTTTCTTCATTTTCTTCTTCTCTCTCTTTTCCTCTCAAATTTTCTTCTCTCCTTAGAAGTTATATCATATGATATAGGGATGTTTTTTGAATTTTTATTTGTGCTCATGATGAATGAATCTAATTGAATTGAATTTATGTCAAATATGTACATACAATAAGTATTATAATGCATAATGTCATCAGGATGCGCATTACATAAATAAGTAAAATCAGAATTTATATCATCGATCACTAAAATAAAAAAGTTCTTGAGAAATTAAAATTTTATCTAAAGAAGACATTAATGAGATTATTTCTAATTCTAGAAGCTAGGGATGCTAGGTCTTATGATGGCTCTCCTTCAGGTGGCAGACACATTAGCTATTCTTGTATTTCTTCAGTGACTTCCTTGATCACCTCTTCTTTGTTGTGCCAATAAATCCTCATTCCCTCCTTAATCTTCTTTACATTCTCTTTATCTGCTTCCTCTCTCTTTATTACTTTTTCTTCCTTTTTTTCAGCTAGCTTGTAATCCTTGACACTTCTAGTAACATGGTTCACTTCTGAATTGTCAATCCACACATTGTACCCTTTATTGTCTTCATCTTCAGAGTTGTACCATATGTCAATGGTTCGATCCTTCTTCCTATCTTTCCAAACCTTAACCATACATGTCTCTTTCTTGAGTAGCTTCTCATCAAACTCATCACCACATCTTGTAGGCACAATCACTTCCAGGGGTATGTCACTTAAAGATAGCCTAGTATGAAACACTTTGTAATCAAATCTACTCAAAGGTTGGCCCCATAGATCTTGAACTCCTCTTTATGGCTATTTAGGAGTCTTAAATTCCTTTCCCTTTACTGGTTCATTATCACTAAATTTGTCACCCCATCCACCAGACACTATTGATTCAATGGGAATATCATAGGAAGGTGGTTTAGAATAAAACACCTTGAAGTCAAATTTGCTTGAGGGCTGTTCCAACAAATCTTCTACTCCTCTAGGGGCATCAAGAGATTTCTCATTGGTTTCAAGGTTTAGGTTTTCAAAGGAGTTAAGCACTTCTTCTTTACTAACTTCTGAATTGATGATCATGGTGGCTGGAAAAGGTATGTTTTTGTAGTTTGAAAATGGGTTATTTTTTATGCTTGGGTTTGGATTTTGCTTTCCAAGATCTGTGATTCTTCCGGCATCTATGAGGTCTTGAATTTCATTTTTGAGGTGAATACAAGTGTTTGTGGAATGTCCAATGGTTGGGTGGAATTTATAGTAGCTATTTAGGCCATATCCTGGGCTATTTGGGTTTAATAGCTTAAAATTAATTAAAGGTTAAAGTAAACCCTTTTGTACTAAGTGCTCTAGGATTTTTGATAAAGGTTGGTTAAAGTTTGAGAATCTCCTCATTCTTTGCACAGTATGGATTTTCATAACTTGGGTAGTGTTTCTCTTTTGAATGCCCCCAATTTGGTAATTCTTCATTCTTGCACTTTTTGTGCTTTTATTTTGCTCATGCTTAATTTCTTCACTTTGTAATCCATCATATAAGTCTGCAAATGTCTTAGGATTCATCCTTTGCAACCTTTCAACAAGATTTGGTAATATATCCTTAACAATCATCCTTACCTGATCTTCCTCAGCTAGTTTATTCTTCATTAGTTCTACCTTATTTATGAACCTTGTTAAGAAATCTAAAAATGATGTGTTTAGCTTTTGCTTAGCCAACTCCAAGTCCCTGACAGATGTTTCTAACTTGGTGTTAGGTTCCACCTGCTTTAGGAAAGCAGTGCACAACTCTCTCCAATCAGCTCGAATTAACTTTTCCAGCCCATGGTACCAGTTCACAGCTAAGCCTTTTAGAGATAATACAAACAACATTGTAACAACTGATAAAGGGGTTGCAGTGGTGATCATAGTAGTTGAGTATTGGCTAAGATGTACTCTCAGGTCTACGGAACTATTGAACTTTTGCAACTGAGGCATTTTGAATTTGTCAGGCAACTTGTCACCTTCCATGCACAATATGTCGTCAAAGTTAAATGAGTAGTCCATGCCTTGCCCTCTCATCATCTCTTCCACTTTGGACATCTTCTGAGTCATTGATGCATATGCTTGGACTCGAGTTCTTAAACTAGCACAAGTGACCGTTCCCTTACCTCTTGTGTCATGTAATCTTCAACATCTTCAAATTTCATTTCCATAGTAGGAAAAGTTCTAGAATTTAAAGGCTTATCATCATCAGCAGCATTGGCAGCAGGTGTACCAATAATAGCGGATGGAATAGCAATAGGTAGGATAGCAGGAGCAGGTAGAATAGTAGTAGTAGCAGGTGCCGTTTCCACTCAGGAAGTGGTATTAACCCAGCCAAAGTCTGTTTCAGTTCCTCTTGAATCATAGCTCTTAGGTCATCCATGGACCATTTTCCCTTTTGTTGTTCCATCTCTTCAGCTATATGACAAGTTGTTATTGATGTAGACTTGAAGTGATTCTTTCTAGTCTACCACCTCTCTCAGATGAATCTATAATAGCTACAAAACAAGGTGTTAGTATGATGCATGAAGTGCATGTATGCATGGTGCACTTGCTATGCAAGGTTAAGTAGTAAGTAACAAATAACAAATCAAGTGTACAACATACATCCTTCCAACCTTATTCCTCCCACACACATGTTCAATAACGAGTCTCTGTTCCTAGGATTTTTTTTTCTTGGCCTCAATATCAACAAGGGATATTAAGAACTGACGTGCATGCCAAATCTCTCAAAATAGTAAAACATAAAAGCAGTATTTCTAGGTATAAAAATAAAGTCTAGTCTTTATTAGTCCATATGGCCTTCTAAAGTATGGGCTTAGGCCTTTCTATATAGAAATATCTTATGGAAACATACACAAGTAATTTAGGTAGATCCTAGGGGAAGTTACTAAGCCACTACATGAGCTGAGTTTGGTGAAAAGGTCAAGGTTCCCTTAACAAGATGCCCTTCTTTAAGACTTGAGTTACAAGCCAAGATCAGAGGGGCCCGACATCCTTTGCAAACTTGAGAGAAGACTACTCCCCTTTAAGACTTGGGTCACAAACTCTAGTCAGATGAGCCCAGTAATCTCTCTTGAACTAAGTCAAGTCCAAGAGTGATGGTTAGCCAATTTACAATCCCAGGAAGCTAGTGGAATCAAGGAACCATAAACCAACACCATTGACCAATAGGGACATGCAAGAATAAAATAATAATTAATAAAATAATTATAAAGAACATAAGCAGAATCAGTATCTCTTATCCCTAGTGGAGTCGCCACTATAAATGGCGGGGTTTAGAAAGCACCCAAGTATATTGAAACCGCGACACTGTTTGAGCTCAGGTGTAACACCAATGGCTAATTCCTATAATCCTCCAAGTTAAGCGCACATCATACTTAATATTATGACATAAGTACATGCACATATCATATATTTACACAAGTATGTCAACATTTGTCATAGCCACTTTACATATGAAGTTTAAAATGTGATTACATGTCTTATAACAACCTAGCAAAAGATATTCTATGCCAAAAATGCAAGTGTGACCCAAGGAGAGAGAGTAAGAAGAGTGACTATCAACTTGCCCAAAATCTCCGTTGAGACTTCTTGTGTTCTTACTTGAAGTATCTGAGAATTTTAGATGTAATATGGTCAGTTGTAATTTAGTAAGTATAATCAAACTAATAATTGAGTTTACATGTATGTATATATATATATATATATATATATATATATATATATATATATATATGAAAATAAATTCAAATTACAAAATATATATATGAAAAAAAAACTTTTATCATCCCATCAAATGAATATATA
>CATIWK010652833.1:0-12763 GCA_949634005.1 Mallotus japonicus | reverse complement strand
TTTTCTTTCAAAGATTTTAACTTTCCTTGCGGGGAACGGGTTAGTGTTAGGTTTGTGAAAAATCAAGAAAGATCACATATATATATATCTACATGTGTGTTGATGAGGGTCTTGTTTTGCAAGATCCATTGTCCTTCTTTTATTTGCTTTTGCAAGCCTTGTACTAGTTTAATATATACACAAGGACCATTGAAATTGGAAAACAGTACTCATGTGCCATCTTCAACAACAACAGCTAGTGCAGTTGTATCAGTTGCTACTGCTACTGATTCCATTAATGGTGTCAAAGAAGAGATTGTAAGTGTAGTTGTAGAGGGGAAGCAATCACAGGGCCTGAAAAGTAGTCTTAAAAAGTCTTCTTCTTTGGATTCGAAACAAGTTGAGAGAAAAACAGTGCAATGGATGGATTTCTTAGGAAAAGAACTTGTCCATATAAGAGAATTTGAAAAAAGGTTGGTCAATTTGTTGGTTTCTATTTCTTTCCCTTTAATTATTTTGCTTTTGGAAATTTTACATGTGATGCTTTGTGCTGTTAGTTGTTGATAATCACACATCATCACTGTTGTTGGAAAAAATATAAAAGAATGATTATGAACTTAGTGATTTTTTTTTTTTTTTTTTTTTTTTTTTTTTCCAATGACTGAATATGATCCAGAAAAAAATAGACACATATGTTAACTGTTATGTCATAACTCATTTATGTGATTTAATAGAGTTTCTGGGTACAATAGGTTTATTTCTGGTGTTAGTTATACGAGTTAAAGCATTCAAGGATTTTTAGTTCTCGAGCTAATTTTTCGAAAATATTCTTTGACATTCGAACTGAAATCACTTGAATTTAGATTCATAATTATATAGTGAAAGAATGAATTTAGTTTTATGAAAAAATATGGTGAAGATAACAGTGCCTCAGGACAATAAGTTCTTTTGATGGATGCTGAGATGCAAAATTTCATTTGCAATAATAGTTATATAATAGAATAGAAATATCATAGTTGATAATGTTGCATCTACCATTGAAAACAGAATAGAAGCTTATCACTCGATGAGGTCTGAAAATGTTTCTGTTTTAGCTTGTTGAGGTAAAATCGATTAGAAGCTGTAATGGAATCTCAATTCATCACTGTGGAGTTCCCAGGGATGTTATGAGTATGGCTTCATTATGGTAATTATCATCTTCCTGATGCATAAGTACAAGACTAAATGTAGAAATTCTTGACTACTAACCATTCAAGAAACTGGATCAAGTGATTTTAAACTTGAGATCCGTTTATCTAATTTCATTAAAATTTTGTTATTTTATTCAGATGTTTGATATGCATGTACTGCTTTAAATGGAAAATGTCTAAATAGGACGCTTGCCTCTTTTTGCTTTTCAAAGTGAAACAGATGATACTGATAGTGAAGTTCAGAGCAGTAGGGGTTGTTCCTGCATAATTCTTTGAGGTTCAATGGAAAATTCATCCCACAAGTTCCCATAGCAGCGACTACCACAGTTAGATTGCACAGCTGCAGAGAATTCGTGACCCTCATCTAGTCTGTTTATCCTACGTGCCGTACTCCCACATGAGCTGCATCAGAGTCATGCTCAGGTTTCAGTTGATCGTTTCCTTTTGGTTCTGAGGCATCCTCTCTTGGAATTAAGACATTCTAGGAACTTGGTACAGCTATCCATTATTTTTTTCCCAAATATGTCAAGCTATTGTTTGTTGATTTTATCAAGTGATCATGAAATTTCACGACTTTAAGTCCTACCCCTTGTTAAATATAAATCTATATTTCTTAGCAAACATAGTACAACATTACTATGCTAGATTTGTTGTTTTGAAGCTGACAGTCAGAACAATGTCATGGAGTCTGTTTATGTGAACAGATTCATCCTTCTTCACATAGCACAGAATTTTAGAATTTTAGTCAAAAGCAATGGTTGTAGAGCTTGTGTTAGTTTTCTACTGTATCCAAGTATTGACGATGAGCGACATTGAAGAAAATGTATATTGCTGGTTTGCACATTTTTAATCAGAAATATGGAAAGAGGCGTTCATCATTCAAATGATTCTTAAACTAACGTAGATAGTGCATAATTTTGACCACTCTCTATACATTCTTGCTAATGTTACCTTCTAACATTCTAGGCTTCTCTACAACAAAGTTTGCTTGAACTTATTAGACCACGTTACTTCATTGTTGGCCTGCAAAAGCAACCATACCAACCTCAGGACAATGTTCTTTGACCACATTTATGTTGAAAAAGTCATGCCATACACAGCCTTCTGCTCAGGCCGCGGGAGGGATTTCGAGGTGGTAGCCACTTGATTAATCCAGTGAAAAATATTACTACTACTGATGCCACAACGCCAGCTGAATATCCAATCCCCAGTGCAGTCCATGAAAACCATGTTTCCTCATCTTGTGGCTCTGGAGGTGCAGGTGACTGTTCTGTTGGACATGGCACCTTAATTTGCATGCCACACAAACCACTGTTGTTGGCATAATGGTTTGGATCATTCATCGTGTCCATTTGGCCTCCCACCGGAATCTGGCCGCCGAGGTTGTTGTTGCTTACATCCAAAGTAGTAAGTTCTTGTAACCTTGATAGCGTGGGGGGAATTGAGCCTGATAGCCTGTTGTGTGACAGGTCCAGGCTTTCTACTCTCTTTAGATCACCAAAACTTTCCGGTATCTCACCAGAGAGATGGTTATATGAAATATTCAGCACCTTTAAACCCTTTAAATGACCTAATGATGTGGGGATTTCACCAGAAAGTTGGTTCTTTGACAAATCTAGTAAGGAGTAAATATCGAGGCTGTGGCTTGACAGACCTTGTTTCGAATTTTTCCAGTTTACTACCAAGTCACTGAACTCAATGGGAATTTTGAAAAAGTCTATGGGTGATGCAAAGTAACTGGGCGTGTCTATCATTCCATCGATGTTTCCAAGCCTGGCAGGAATTTTACCAATGAGGTTGTTGTTTGACACATCAAGAATTCGAACGCTAGTGAGGTTAGCTATAGTGTCTGCGATTGAACCTTCAAGGGAATTGTTACGCAAGTTTAAAACTTGAAGAGAGGATATTTGGGAGAGAAATGTTGGCAATTCACCTGTAATTCTGTTGTCATGGAGATCAAGATGCTGTAGCTTGCTCAAATTAGTGAGGTTCCTCGGTAAACTGCCGGAGAACTTATTGTTTCCCAATGAAAGTATCATGGTTTCTTCGGAATAGCTTACCGGAACTTCACCTGAGAAGTCATTAGATGAGAAATCAATGTAAGCTAGCAAAGCATCCTGTTTAAAAATTGGGATGTTCCCTGATAATCTATTGCCTGACAAGTCCAACAAAATAAGGCGATAAATCTCTGAAATGGACTCTGGAATATGCCCTGAAAAGTTGTTTCCAGCCAGCATAAGAATTATAATAGCATTGGCGTTACCAATGTTATCTGGCAACTGTCCAGAGAAATTGTTCCTTGATAAGGCTAGCAGAGATAAGCTCAGGGATTCAAACAGACGAGGAGGAAGAGAACCTGAGAGTTTGTTATCGGACAGAACAATGGCACTTAGGTCCATTTCCGCCAGCCATTGAGGGAATGGTCCTTGGAGCATATTCTCACTCAAATCCAAGAGATTGAGAGCTTTCTGCATCGAAGTCCATTCTGGGATTCGTCCGGCAAGTCTGCATGATTTCAAAGATAACTGAGTCAAGTTAAATTTTGGTACTAACACTACATTGTTATCCCAAGTCAGATTATTCCCTCCAAGAAACAGCTCCTCCAAACTCTCGATATCAAACAGCCATGTCGGTATTGTTCCAGAAAGTAAGTTGTCTTGCAGTTGAAGAACCTTCAACTTGCTCAGTTTTTGAATAGATGATGGAATTCCTCCAGTTATCCTGTTATTGCTCAAGGCCAGAGCAGTCAAGTTGGTCAGATCACCTATATTAGTAGGAATCTCCATTGATAAAGCATTGTCTCTTAATTCCAATACTTGCAGTGCCTCCAAATAGAGAACAGAAGATGGAATCCTACCAATGAAGTTGTTGCCTCGGAGGCTCAGCTGCTGCAACTTTGTGAGGTTTCCAATTGCCTGAGGAATAATTCCTTCTATAGAATTGTCATCCAACTTCAGAACCCTGAGGTTCTTGAGAGATGCCACATCCGTGCT
This sequence comes from Mallotus japonicus, assembly GCA_949634005.1. NCBI lineage: Eukaryota > Viridiplantae > Streptophyta > Magnoliopsida > Malpighiales > Euphorbiaceae > Mallotus > Mallotus japonicus. The sequence goes on along the minus strand of CATIWK010652833.1, from coordinate 8,601 downwards.
TAGCATACCGGTAAGCAGGTTGCTACTCATATCAAGATACTGAAGATACTTCAAGTGAAAAATCTGCGGGGGAATGGGGCCAGTAAAATTATTGACCATCATGTCTAGATGAACCAACATGGTAAGATTGGTAAACATGTGAGCTGGAATCTCACCCATGAAATGATTTGAAGATATGTCGAGAAACATCAAGCTACGAATGCGAAAGAGAGGTGACAAAACCGATGAAGGTATTGGTATTGGGTTCTCAGATACGAGAAGGGAATTAAGATAAAGAGCTATCACTGATCTTGAAGTTGAGTTGGCTCTGCAGCCCACCATTTCCCATTGGCAACAATCTGATACGGAAGTCCAAGAATCCAAGCCGAAAAGAGAATCATCAGAAGAAGAAAAGTTAAGGGTATTGATGATGTAGGATTTAAATTGGAGAAGGGCTTGTTTGTGATCATCAGGACATGAAAGGCAAGGGGTCAAGAATAAGAATATGAATAAGAAGACCAAGAAGCATAGCTTTGCCATTAATTCTTGGATAGTTTCTTGGAGAGCAGAATGTGATGTGAAGGGTTGTATGCTTAAAAGAAGTTCACATTCAACTGCAACTTGCAAGTCAATGGCTAATGATGGAAGGTTAAAGTCAATGACAAGGCTATAAGATTTAGCTGTGGAAATTTTTGAAAAATGAAACTACTTGGAAAGACAATGATAATAACTTTGATCGTGTTTTGTAGTGGAATGAGATTGGTTTGGTTGACTTGTTTGATTTTTTAAAGTTGAAAATGAGGGCTGTTCCTTCTTCTGTTTAATTCCACATTTCATTATAGTCACAAATTCTTCTGCCCCAAGAAAGTTTTTTTTGTTTTTAAAAAGAACCATTAGTCCACTTTTTTCTAGATGATGATGATGTATCTTTTGGCCTTTTTGGCAGGTAGAAAGTAAAACATGGACGGGATATCAACAAACAGAATGATAATATATGCTATTGCTTACTTCGGGATCCCACATCGCTTAGTTGTGGTTGGGTGTGTGTATAAGAGTGTTGCAGTCTCTTCCAGTCAGCAATTATCTGGGAGTTGATTCATGTATAGTAAGTCTCTTTGTTTCAAAAAAAAATATATATGCTATTGCTAGAGCAGTATTCTATTAGACTTCACTTAATTATTTACTGGAAAATAACTTTGAAGGGATACCGGCATCAATAATTCTATAAATTATATTATTTTTAATTAAGTCTTTTTATAATTAAGTTCTATAAATTCAAAAAAAAAAATTTGTTAGTTAAAGCAATTTTTCTTTAGATAACTCTTAAAATTTAATTTATTTTTATATTTTAGTTCTAAAATTATAAAAAAATACTTTTGATATTTTAAATAAATAATATTTAATTTATTTATTTATAAATTATTTTATTATTTAATTTCATAATAACTATATAACTCACTAAAATAGATTTAAGAAAATTTAAAGTTAAAATATATAGTTTTCTTAAATTATTATTTTATTAACAATAATAAATAAAATTAAATAAGTATTTTAATTATTTCTAAATATAAATTTTAATTAATATATCTTAAATGAATAAATATCTTTGTACTTGATAAACTCAATTAGTTTTGTCAATATTATAATTTGTATTTTATTTAAAATAAATTTTAAACTCAATTATATGTTAACTAGACAATTTAAAAAAATATATATTTCTTTTTAAATTAGGCTATTACAACAAATATTTGAAGAATCCATCTTAGAAAAAGGGATTTTAAGAAAGCTGGTTATAGATTGCTTTCAAGGAAAAGCAAGTCTTCTCCGGGTTTACTGTATAGAGGCTTACAAAATCTAGAGTGCCTATAGTATTACATTAGGAAATAGAATAATTTTTTTATTATAATATAATTAATCTAAGAGAAAATAGAAAATTTGTTATAGTTTATTTTAAATTAATTATTTTTTCCTATAACAATTAGAATTATTAATAACAATGTGTTCACTTATTTTGTTGTGCAAATATTTATTATAAAATAACCTAATTAATTTAGTTGAAGTAGAAGGCTAATAAAAAACCACTTTGAAATACTTTTGCCACAGTTTTGGTTGAACTAAAGTGTCCCCCACAATAAAGAGAGTGACAATGAGTGAGGACATCTAAAATCTCATTCTCTGGCAAGCATCTTTGAACTAGGCCATCTCCACACCTTCTGAACAAATATGGTTCATCTCAATAATAGTGATTCGCATCCCAAAAGAATTTCTTTTTTTGATGGTAGTTTAGCTCAGGGGGAAGAACACCACATGCTACATAATTCACATAGTCTACATACCATGGAACGAAACCTTGCATCTTCATCGATTGCTCACTCGACGATAGTCATCAATGGGAAGAGGATCTAAAACATCAGATTTCTAAAGGCAAGATTGGTGGTCTGCTAATAAATTTTCAAGTCCCTTTTTATCTCTAATCTCAAGATCAAACTCTTGTAACAGGAGAATTCATTGAATAAGCGTCAGTTTTGCATCCTTTTAATTTTTTTTTGTCCATCTCAATTCCTTTCTCAGACATAATATGCCAAAGAACCACACCTCTTTCACCATAAAGTGACATTTTTCCCAATTTAGCACAAAATTAGTTTCCTCACATCATTGCAAAACCTTAGAAAGACTGTCAAGGCACGAATCAAATGAAGAACCATAGACAGAAAAATCATCCATAAAAAACTTCAACAATATCCTCAACAAAATCAGAAAACATCACCATCATGCACCTTTGGAAGGTTGCAAGTGCATTGCATAGCCCGAATAACATTCTCCTATATGCATATGTTTTATATGGATATGTGAAGGTTGTTTTTTCTTGGTCATTAGGATGAATTGGAATCTGAAAAAATCTTAAATAACCATCTAAATAATTAAAATATGAATGACCTGCTAATCTCTCTAAAAGTTTATCAATAAAAGGGAGAGAAAAATGATTTTTCCTAGTTGCCTTATAAGCTTTCTATAATCAATACACATGCGCCATCCTATGACAGTCCTAGTGGGTATTCGTTCATTATTTTCATTCTTTACAACTGTCACTCCACCCTTTTTAGGAGGTTAGGAACTACATGAATGAAACTAACCCATTTGCTATCCGATAGGATAAATAATTCTCATATCTAGCAATTTCATTATTTCTTTCTTAACTTCTTCTTTCATATTAGGATTTATTCTTCTTTAATTCTTAATAGTAGGCTTATGACCTTCCTCTATATGTATCCTATGCATGCAAATAGAAGGGCTAATCCTCTTAATGTCATCAATAGTATAGCCAATTATATTCCTATATTGTTTAGCTCTTCTAAGTACCTTATCTACTTATTCTTCATTTAATTTAGAATTCACAATAGTAGGATAAGTAGAATTAGGACCAAGAAAAGCATACCTCAAATTTAAAGGAAGGCGTTTTGATTCTATCTAGGTGCATTATCTTCCTTTAATGTTTGTACAAAATTAACATTAGAATCTAAAGGGCTCATACCTGATTGATTTCTTTATGAAAAGTGTAGGATTTGCATTGAGATAATGATTAAAATTTTTTGTCTTTTGATCAATGTCATCCTCTTTTACATCATAGATCAAACATGCTTCAAGTGGATCCTTGATAAGGTGTTTATCAAACACCCCTCGTACACAACTATCTATCACATCTACCCCAAAACATGTATTTGTCATAGTGGTATATTTGTCATCTTAAAAACGTCAAACTCCACTTTATCATCCCCAATTTTAGGGAAACTTTTATCATGTTTGACATCAGCACTGGCTATAGTAAGGAAAGGACGTCCCAATATGATTGGAATTTGAAGGTCCTCTTCCATCTCTAAAATGATGAAGTCAATCCGCACATAGTAGTCACCAGCTTTAATGGGCACATCCTCTAAAATACCAATAGAATAGAAAATAGACCTATTCGCTAATTGTAGTAACACTCTTCTTGGTTTAGGATCACCAATATTTAGGCGACTGCAAAGAGAGAAAGATATTAGACTTATACTTGTACCTAAATCACATAATGCCCTACCTATTGATTCACTACCAATATTATAAGGTATAGTAATACTCCCCGGGTCTTTAAGCTTTTGTGGAAGCTTCTTTTGAATTACCACACTATATTCCTCATTAGTAAAAATGGTCTCAAAGTCTTCCCAATTCTTTTTATTGATAATGATATCTTTTAAAAACTTGGCATATGAGGGCATTAAAGTGATAACATCCAAAACTGGAATGTTCAATTTAAGTTACTGAAATGCCTTCAAACACTTCCCTAATTGCTTATCTAGTTTAGTCTTTTGTAGTCTTTGTGGGAAGGACAGTGGTAGAGCACTAGTCTTGGGCACCTCTTCTTTCTTTGGTTCTACTTCATCAATGTTCTCTTCGACATATTTCTCCTCCACAAGAATGTCTTTTTCAGCATATTCCTCTTCCTTTCTTAATTTCCACTCTTTAAGGTGATCACCTTAGCTTACTCTTTAGAATTTTCAGGTTGACTAGGCAATTTCCTTGACACTCCATTAGAGGGTGTTCTCCACCACATTATTCACAAATAAAAATAGACCAGGGATTTGGTGGTTTAGTTGTCGCCTCTAATTTCTTTATGAGAATAAAAATTTTGGCATTTAAGAGGTTCCATTCATCCACTTCATGTACACCCACAACTTTCTTAGGTGCATATATAACTCCTTGCATTGATAATTATTAGACATCATAGTGTCAAACAAATTGTATGCACCTTCAGATGTCTTGCTCATAAATGATTCTTGAGTTGTAACATCTATTATGATCATTATTGGTTTGATGAGGCCTTAGTAAAAAGTCTAAATGAGCAGCCATTGAGCGACTTCGTGGTGTGGGCTTTAACGTCATAACCGCTCCTACGCTTCATACAAAGACTCGATGATTTATTAAGTGAAGCTCATGATCTCTTGCCTAAATTTTGCTATCTTGTCCGGTGGAAAGTATTTAGCAAGAAATGCCTTAGACAACAAATCCCAAGTAATGATCAATTATGGTGCTAAAGAGTTCAACTACAACTTAGCTTTATCCCTTAAAGAAAGAAAAAAGCTTAAACTTCACAACATCACCATTAACCCTATTCATCCTAAAAGTATCATAGATATCTAAGAATTGTGCAAGATGGGCTTTAGGATCTTCATTCGGTAAACCTCTAAATTGAAATTGTGAAACCATATAATTTATTGCTGGTTTAATCTCAAAGTAGTGTACTTCCATAGCCAGCCTCACAATGTTGTTTTGGTTATCCCCCGAATTTGGCATAGTGTACTCTTGAAGAGCATGTTTCCTCACTTGTTGTCCATTATGATTTTCAACCATTATTTGTTTGTCTTTTTCACACTTTCCTTTCAATTCTTTTTGCATGATTTCTTGATCTCAGGATTTATTTTCTCTAAATTTGATTGCTTTGATCGACTGTTCATAAACTAGAAAGATCCTAAAAAATAGTGAATAAAACAAATGAATTAAAAGAGAAAAATACTAGTCTAAGAAAAGTAAATATATGCTAATATCAATATTAGTAAGCACCGGCAACAGCGCCAAAACTTGTTATGCCAAAAATTGTAGTAAAAAAGTATCATTCCCACGAGGATTGTATATTAATTAGAAACTTTTCTTGCTTATTTTCCTAGCTAGCAAATAAAATTAAATGGAAGATTAATTGAAGAACTAATAATGAAATTTTAAGTAGTGAAAACTACAAATGAAACTCAATTGATTTAAACTTAGAGCTAGGAAATTGTTTCACTATTCTAGATAGATAATGAATAACCTAACTTAATTATTATTAGTTTTCTTATCTCAATTAAGGGTAATTATTTCAATTTACTTAACATCTCTTTCGAGTTCAGTTAAAAACATTAAGATTAAAATCTAAATTACTTCCGTGGTTACAGGTTAATCAAAACTCACAAAGCTCCCTAACAATTATTATTTTCCCAAAGAGCTCACCTACTTCGATGGTCAAGTGGTCTAAGTCCTATGAGTTTAAACTAGTAAATCACTTAACTCTCGTTAGTTAATTCACCCATAAATGTGCAATCAACTAGATCCAAAATTGAAAGCAAGAAATTAAATCACGACTTATATAATTAAATAAAAATCAATATAATAACTGAAAATAATGATCAATCACAATCTAGAAAGCTAATCCAAATTGAAACCCTAAAAAGATGTTTAGCCTTTCATGGCTTTAATAACACACATAAAAATTACAAACATATAATGAATAAATAAGAGAATGAAGAAGAAATTGAAAAACTCGTTTTGTATGCATTAGAATCTTCAACTCTTTTTTGCCACCTTACGCTCTTGTTTATAATCTTTAAAAAGTGTTTTGTCTCTATCTCTATAATTAATATCCCTCTTCATATAGGCATTGCATAATGAAGTCCTTAACCCTTGTGAATTTCTCAATCTAAATCCATGGAGGAAACTCTTCATGTTTGGCATGGCCTGCAACGTGACCATGCTTCCAACTGTGCTTGAATTCATTAAATTGTCAAATCTTTATAAAAGGGAACACGACCTGACATATGACCATGCTTCAGGGTGTGTCACAATTTCTTCAATTTTTCTAATTATGCTAATAGTAACCGGGCCACAACATGCCCGTGTTGCAAGGTGTGTTTCTATCTCAAAAAGATCTAATGAAGGACTTGGGCTACAACACACCCGTGTCATAGGCCATGCTCAATTTTTGATCTTTAATTGAGAAATCCTTGAATGAAATTACCTACAAAAAGAGAGAAAATATTAAACTAAAAATAATCCTAATTAGACTTGAATTAAACTAAAAGTACCTAAATCCTAATTAAAACTCCAAATTAAAGGTTACTCCTAACTAAACCTAAATTCTTTTAAAATAATTAAATTTGACTCATAAAATTTAATAAAATTCAACTTAAAATATATATACATATAAATTACATACATCACTTAAACTGTACTGTACAATTTTTGCCTAACTACTGTTTATTTTAAGACATTACAACACAACATATTCTTAGCTCTGGTGTTTAAACGAGTAAAGTTATACTATCTTGACATGCATGATGAAACAAGTCCACAACCGGGACAATTAAATAGTATAATTAAAAGTAAAGCAAACAGAGCATGAGAGAGATTTTAACATTGTCACCTTGGTCATTTATCTTTGAAAAATAAAGCCAATTTTACTCTTGAATGTTAGAGACTTTGAGCGTAAGTGTGAAATTTTTGAATTGGCAAAACACCATTGTACTTCATATGTACTGAGTTATAATAAAAGTAATGTTGATTTTATGACTATTCACTCTAATGTTTTTAGCCCTGCTCGTATCCCCATATTATTTGGTGCTCGATACTTTGTAACACTTATTGATGAATGTACAAGGATGACCTGGATGACTCTCCTTTGCAACAAGGGAGATGTATGTTCTATTTTCCAAGACTTGTATCATATGGTGGCTATTCAGTATCAATGTAAAATCTGAGTCATGCAATCTAACAACGGTGGGGAATACATTAACTCAACTCTCTATAATTTTTATATCACGATCCAAACCCAGGAGTCATGACCGGCGCTAGGGAACGAGAATTACTGTAATATGGAACCCGTAGCAAGCCTTAAAAATAAAAAATCGCGAAAACACAATATAAAAATACCAAAGAATTTAAAACTTTAAACAATAATAAAGAAATTCTCATATTAAATACTAAAATATAACAATACAAAATCCTTTAAATACAAATCTCATTTATAAAAACAATACTAAATACTAAAACAATCAAGTACTACTACTGCAGATTCTAGAGTACAAACAAGAGTTCAAATATGAAATTTACATAATCTAGCCGAGGCTGAAGAAGACCAACGGAGGGGTATAGTACTGAGGTCTGACGAAGTAGAGTGTCCTGAAAAAAATACTGAGGGGGGTCAGACCTCACTGAGTGAATTATTATTATATATATACATGCACCCTAATAATACAGGCATTCAAGCATCAGTATAATAATATATTTATATTTATATAATAAAATATACATGCATTTCATACATATGCTAAAAATCACGTTTTCAGTAAATAATAAATACGAAAAATTTTAGGTGGAGGATCCGAGCAGAACCTTAAATAGTCCGCAACCTCGATCACAGAATCAATAGCCAACAGGCTTATCCATAACTCCAAATAATTATTTGTCCAACTTAAGGTAGTAGACTAGCCCCGAGTACACTAAGTCAACCGAGGATCCGCAATCTCACTACCGGCATGACTGGCCCCGAGTACACTAGGTCAACCGAGGATCCGTAGTCACCCTTTCCATTATCCATCAACCTCAATAATCAGTTTCATAATCAAACAATCATAATTCTCTGTCTAAAATCTACCGTATTGTCGCGCAACAATCCTAGCGTAGCCCACTAGGTGGCAAGTTCTACAACTATCCTCCAAATCATTCTTATAAACATTAAGAATAATGAAATGCATACTTAAAACATGGTAGCATCCATTTTTCAAAGCAATATACCAAATATATACAAAACATATATATAAACATTTAATAAAATAATTC
>CATIWK010652817.1:0-14147 GCA_949634005.1 Mallotus japonicus | reverse complement strand
AAGCTTGCTTTAGACCATAAATTGATCTATTAAGCTTGCAAACTTTAGAACCTTCCTCGAATTCAAAACCCTTGGGTTGCTCCATATAAATCTCTTCCTCAAAATAACCATTGAGAAAAGTAGTTTTAACATCCATTTGCCAAATCTCATAATCATAGTGTGCAGCTATGGCGAGAAGTATTCAAATTTATTTAAGCATGGCTACCAGCGAGAAGGTTTCCTCGTAGTCAACCCCTTGCCTTTGGTGAAACCCTTTCGCCACAAGCCTTGCTTTATAGGCATCAACCTTTCCATCTGCACCAATCTTTCTTTTGAAGACCCATTTACATCTTATAGGTACAATACCTTTAGGTGGATCAACAAGTGTACAGAATTGGTTTGCATACATGGAATCCATTTCTGCTTTCATTGCTATAAGCCATTTTGAAGAATCTTTATCTAATAAAGCTTCTTTATATGTTGTAGGATCATAATCATGATTTCTTTCTTCATGAATATGTAACTCTTGCATATCATGTAGAAAACCATATCTCTCGGGTATATGAGATACCCTACTTGTTCTTCTAGGAGTTGGTATGATGATATTTTCAGTGGGATTAGACTATTGATCAACATCCATTTGATCAACTTGATTGGCTTCATTAGAAGATTCCTTTTCTAATGTTATCTTCGTTCCTTTACCACCTTCTTGAAGAAACTCTTTCTCAAGAAATATGGTATCTCTGCTTACAATAACAACTTGTTCAGCAGGAAGATAGAAATAATATCCTAAACTATCTTTAGGATATCCAATAAATCTACCTTGAATTGACCTTGCATCCAATTTGTCTATTCTTAGCTTTTTGATATAAGCTGGGCATCCACAAATCTTAACATGCTTAAGACTTGGTGTCTTACCATGCCATATCTCATATGGTATGGTAGAAACAGACTTAGATGGTACACGATTTAGGATGTAAACAGCAGTTTGTATTGCAAAACCCCAAAGGAAAGTAGGCAAATCTGTATAGCTTATAATTGATCGAGCCATATCTAATAGAGTTCGATTCCTCCTTTCGAATACATGATTTAGTTGAGGTGTGCCGGGTGGAGTTAGTTGTGAAATAATGCTATGGTCCTTAAGGAATTCAACAAATTTGGTACTTAAGGATTCACTTCCTCAATCCGATCGTAGGATTTTAGTACTTTTCCCCGTTTGGTTCTTTACTTGGACCTTGAATTCCTTAAACTTTTTAAAGGATTCACTTTTATATTTCATTAAATATAAATGTCCATACCTTGATAGATCATCTATAAAGGCAATGAAGTAATAGAACCCGCCTCTTGCCATTTGATTAAATGGCCCACATACATCACTATGTATTATTTCCAAAATTTCTTTAGCTCTTTTCATTTGTCCAAAAAAATGGTAATTTGGTCATCTTGCATTGGTTACAAGCTTCATAAGTTGGTTTACTTGAGGATTCAAGATTACTCAAGATTCCTAACTTTTCCAACTTTGTGATTCTATCATCCGCAATGTGACGTAATCTCAAGTGCCATAGATATTTTGGATTAGAGGCATTGTCAATTAGCATTGTATTTACAACATTCAAATTGGTTGGGTATTATTTGTTATTGGATTATTTATCAATATAATAAAGGCCATGTAATACATAACCCATGCTAAGTATCTCACTATCAAAATAGATAGTATATACATCTCTTTCAAATAAAAACTTATAACCTTTTTTAGTCAAACTAGAAATAGAGATGATATTCTTATAAACATTAGGTGCATATAAAAAATTGTTCAATAACAAAATGTGATCATTTAAGTCAATAGAGGTGGTTCCCATAGCTTTGGTAGCAACACTAGCTCCATCTCCAAGCTTTAAAGTTACCTCATTTGACCCTTACCTTCTTTCACTTGCTAGATCCTGCAAGGAAGAACATATGTGAAAACTAGCATCGGTATCTAATACCCATGCATTAGATGAGCTCTTAGAATATTTAAAAAAAATTAGATTAGAGAAAGTCTCACCTTCTCTAATCTTTTCCTTTCCTTTCATTGATTCAAGGAACTTAGGACAATTTTTTTACCAATGTCCATCTCCTTGGCAATAGAAACATTTTCCTTTGCCTTTATTCTCAATTGCCTTTTTGCCTTTGCTCTTGCTTACACCTCCCGAAGCTTTAGGAACTCTTCCTCTAGGTTTTTTATTTTTGTTGCCCTTACTCTTCTTAGTTCCACTAGAAGAGGCAACCAAAGCAACTTCCTCCCCCTTTTCATTGTGAATGGCCTTTTGGGCCGTCACTAGCATGTTCAACAATTCTGCTAGTGTACACTCAATTTTGTTAATATGGAAATTAGCAATGGTTTGCCCAAATGACTCCTGAAGGGATTATAGGATCAAATCCATTTGGAGTTGAGCATCCATCATGAAATCTAGACTTCAAGTTCCTCAATAGAACAAATCATAGAATTCACGTGAGCTCCAACATCCTCTCCTTCCTTCATTTTAGCAAGGAAAAGCCGCTTAGATATCTCATATTTAGCAGTCCTACTTTGTTCACAAACAACTCTTGTAGGTGAATTAGGATTTCTTTTGCATTAGTGTACTTCTCATATTGCCTATGAAGTTCATTGCTCATGGAAGCCCACATAATGCAATGTCCTTGTAAGTCATCATCTTTCCATTTCTCAAGAGTGTCACATTCCTCTTGAGTTGCATTAGGTGGAAGGGGTCCGGGAGGACTTTGTTCCAAAACATATAAGATGTGTTCCGAGGCCAAAATAACTTTTAGATTACACATCCAATCAATAAAATTAGGTCCAGTGAGTATGATTTTCGAGAATAATACTTAGTGGGTTTGATGATCTTACATTATCAAATTTGCTGCAAAATATAACAGGATTGTTAGTTATAATGACATTGTTAATATTACCATTAGATTTGGTCTTTAATCATAATGGTCGCCCACTAACTTGGCGAATCCTACACTTCTAAAGTAGGAAACGGAAATCCCTTGTTGGATGGATTTCAAGTGGGTGATGGAGTTCTTAATGGGTCACTAATATCCCTTAAGTACACATTGCCATTCCAAGAATAACAATTACCATTAAGTGGACAACCCTTGCCCATCACATCTCATATGAGATTCCATCAATCCAGCTCCTAATGCTTAGAGGCCTCAGGTACACATAATTGCCATTCTTAGTCTCTTCACAATAGTTAGGTCCACACCATTGAATCAGTGTAATGTATGGATTTGAACACTATAAACCTCAGGTACTCCTATTTGCCATTCTTGATTCATAGTGTATCCATACACCCACAATATCTCATGCTTAACAATAACACTACATGAATCTCTTGGACCTTACATCCCTATGTATCCATAGCCGATGTACATAATTTATAACCATGCAAGTCATTGCTCCAATGGAGAGCCAAAACCTAAATTTTTTTTGGAAGATTTTCAGGTCTTTGTTTAAGGTCTCACTTTGCACATTAACCATATATATATATATATATATATATATATATCATATGCATATATTGCATGGCATCCATTTATACATACATATCACATATGCAGATAGCATGTTACAACACATATATTACTTATATACATAGAACATGCAAAATGGATGCACTAATAATGAGTGATCATGGAACTTTCTTAAACCTATTTTTAACTCTTAAAATAAATTACAAAATGGTTTCACCATCTCCATGGATCTCCAATCTTGAATACTTCAAGTTCCAAGCACAACCCTTGTGATTTACATATACTCCTTGGCATACTAAGGAAAATATTACATCCTAATTCTATGTAATTAACATTTAATTACATAATAAATAATAAAATTAATTATTATTACAAATCATAGGATGTAATATAATTCCTTGATAATTCCTTACATGTATGACAAGCAAAAAATAAGTAAAATGCAACTCTTGCATGAAAATACATGTTTTTTAGGCTCTATGCCACCCTCAGGGTCTAGTCGGGATCCTGAGAGTAGACCATGAGGGTGGCAGCCCCTTCACATAAAGGGCAAGGCTGTAGAGAATGACCCTCAGGGTCCACTTATGGTCCTGATGGTAGCAGCCCCATACGATTGTGCACACAATTAAGGCCAATTTTACATATGTTAAGCCACAACACTTGCAATTAACAATAGTCATAATCATAACACTTGCAATTATCGATTAATTTAGCATGTGTAAAGTGCAAAAAGGGGCTCTGATACCAATTGAAGGATATGGTTACGCAACTTTGATGTGTGGTGAGCACAAGCCTTAAATAGGGTGAAATTTTAAATTTTTCACTTGCACAACCCTTCATAACATAAAGATTTCCTTTCCCATAGATCCATTTTGCATTTTACCCATAACTAAATGGAAAATAACATATACAAACATCAACCTAGGAATTCAAAGTTCAAGAATACTTACTAACTCCCAAGTTTAATGTAGGCCACAATAGTTATCTACAAGCTTTGATGTAGTTGGAATCACCTCTTGATTCAAATTCTCTAGCCTCCTAAATGTTAGTCCTCTAGCTTGAAACACCAAAGTTCCTCCAAATACCTTCCTTGCCTTGATTTAATTAGATGCAACTACCCTCTCAAATGACCCTCACAAAACTTGCACTAATTTAATCTCCTTGCAAGAATACTTAGAGTTTATTTTATGTATGTGTTTCTCTCATTTTTGCGTCTCTACACAAAACTTTCGAACCTTAAAACACTTCTTAGGTTATGTATATATATAATGAAAAAGCAAACCTTAATCACATGATAAGTATACAACTCATCATGATAAGTATGCAAGTTGTATATCCAATATATGTACAAAGAAGTGTGTAGAGAATTAATACATCCCATGTATTAACTACAGACATTCTCTACACATACCAATATGATATACACCTTATCATGCCCATAGTCAACAATACACACATAAAGGATAATGCATGCCTAACATGACAAATTTGACTATGTCATGTTCACATATATTTGGGCTTAGTAATTGGGCTAGCACTTGGCCCAAGCCCAATATATCATACAAATGGGCCTTGATAAGGTTCATGGGCCTTTTCAATATCTTGGACTAATCCTTGGTCCAAAACTCTTTTGTGCCTAGGCCAAAACTTCTTGGGCCATTAATCCAAGTCCACTTAGAAACAACATATATATTATTAACTTAATACTTTAATTAATATCTCCTATTAATTAAGTATAAATTAATAATTAAACCTTTACTTGAATTAGATTTCATGATATGCTAGAATCATTGCTAAAAGCATAAATCCAATTCTATCAATCTTAATTAATTGATTAAACTCTTTAATCAATAATTAGATCAACGTTAATGGTGATTTGGTTCATGTCTAAATGGCAATGAGAAGATAATATGAACACTTGATATTATTTGAAACTCCTTTCAAGTCTAAATTTGAAAATCGCAATTATGGATATTTAGTTCTCATAAGTTGTGAGTGACCCCTAGCATCGATATCACAACTACCCAATTAGAAATGAATGCAAGTATTGATTCACATGAACCCTTTGGTCATAATTACTGTGCACTAAAATCCCTTCATTAGAAAGTCCCAATATAGCCTAAAGTCATGGTTTAGTCAAACTCTAATAGTTATATCATATGACCTCATCTTAAGTTCTAATTCTTGATAAAACATAACCAACACTTTAACTCTTTCAGTTCGTGTCATGTTTGTCCTGGCTAGAAACTTTTTCATCAAGAAAGAACTTAGATAGCATAGGATCTTATCCCGATTCACTCCAGGCAATGAATCTTATCTTGGCTGATCACTCATCCCTACACTTAACTAACTAGAGCCATCGTACACCATATACCCATGTATAATTAACATAAGTATGTAAGCGGTAATAAACCCTAACCATTTAAATATGGATGACCGTGTCACCTCAGGTCAAAGGACTATATGCACCATTATGACCTAAATTGTGATTGTTGACTATATATGAATATCCACGCAATCACAAATCTAATGTCGTGTTCGATCCACCCATCACATAAGTATCCACATGTCTATTCCGATATCTCATATCAAGTAGCATGAGACTCACTACCTCCCACCATTAGTATCACATACTAATCAAGGAAAATGGACAGAGGTGATAGTTTAATTAATATTACCCAATTATTTATTTTTCGACTACGAACATTTTATAGCATGTGTACTAAATAAATTTGTAACTCATATTATCAACTCTTGATAATAAATTTATTTAACATTATGCTAATGTATTAATATTCAATTAAATAAACACTTTAAATAATAGAATATTATTTTATTGTCATTTGTGAGAATTTACAATGTCAAAATATGTGATTAGCCCTCTAGGGCATACCACCTATGCTAACAGTGCACACCCATGTGCATGGCTATGCAGTGTTGGCACATGGATGTGCAAATTTGATGCATGGTTGTGCATCACTGTCTGTCTGCAAGGTGAAATGTTTAAGCTCATGATTGGTCATGCACTCCCATGTGCATGGCTGTGCATGCCTTTTCATCTTCAATTCATGGAGATTTTAAGCTTTCCTCTTCAAGTTCTAGCATGAATTCCACTTGCATTAATCCAAACTTGGGCACACCAAACCAATTAACTCATAAACACCAAAATTAAACCAAAAACAAACAAAAATTAACAAAAAAATTATAAAAACCGAAGTTTTATGGAATTTAAGCAAAAACACCAACATCCGAGAATAAAATAGACATTTTAACATTTAAAAGCATAACCAATTAGTTCTCAAAATTTACTATTTTTCACACTTATCAACTCCACCGCACTTGAGCTTTTGCTTGTCCTCAAGCAAAATATGAGAACACCCCATTCTTTAAAAAAAACTCAACTCATTACTTAGCTTTAACTTGACTAGCTATGAAAATCTTCACTTAATATAAAGCTTAACAACTCAAAAATTAAAATAATAACTCGAGGTCACAAACATGTGAGATTACCGTGTGAAGAGCAAATTTCCCAATTGAATTCATGAAAATAGAGAACTGAAATCAAAGAAAGACGGAAGCAAATAAAAATTAACCCAACACTCGACTAGCCAAATTTTCTCATGCATAACGCACTTCTTAAGCACTTTATAAATTTTATTTAATAAAGGTTTTCCCAATTGCAGTATCCCCCACCTTTCCCGTACTACTTAGTGTGGATACCTCACAAAGGGTCCTTTCATACTCTAATTTGAGAGCATTGGAGTAGAAGGAGAATATAAAGATTTTGAATTTTAAATTTTAAGCGCCTTTAAAACAAGTACGTTTTATGCTCCACCGCGCTTTTATTTTATTTTATTTTTTATAATCACTAAAATACATAAGAATTGACAAGCTTCAAGAGTTGAATTTTAAATCTTTACTTACAAACACCTTTCTCAAAAATCAAGACTCTAAGTTCAATCACTCAATTAAGAAGTAAGCATTTAGTTCATTAAAGATTGAAAAGTCTCTAACCACAAGTCATTAGCCTAATTTCAAAAGTCAATACTCACATTAAATGAAGATTACCACATCTTTTCAAGAAAACTAGATTCAATGAACTAAATTCTATTTGTGAATAGGTCACAAACTCTCAAGTGTTATGCATGATATGCATCTAATAACTATATGCAAGAAAGAAAATGACAAAATGAAATGCATAATCCCTTCCCCTTTATAAAAAGAAACACTTAAAAATAAGAAAACAAAACAAAAATTGAAAAACAAAAGTAAAAGGTTAGGAAAGATCTCCCCTTTTTCATTGCAATAGTGGAAGTGTGGACTTGTTTAGATTAGTGGACTCTATGAGCTTCTTAAGCCTCTTGAAATGGCTCTCTTATGATTGTTGCAAATTTTCCATCATGATTTGAAACTCATCCACCCTAGCATGGAGCTTCAATTATAGCATGTCCAAATGAAGTAGTAGCATTTGCTCCTTAGTTGCTTCATTCTCCAAAGCTTTCCTCTTTAACCAGGACTCATTGCTACTCCCCTCACTCTCCTCATTATTATTTAAAGAAGACTTGTTTAGATGCTTCAATGTGTATTGGCACATCAAATAGTATTTTCTACTCTCTACATTCTTGAGAGTCCTCCACTCGGTCATAATGTCAGCTCGGATAAGTGCTCTCTCACCCAAAATTTAGGATTTAAAAACTCCCATTTCTTTAGTAGAGAATGTAGCATTGAATGTTGTAAAGTATTGCCCCAAAGCTGTTATAATATTCCCCATAGAAAGACGTGCCTTCTTTGCCTGCACAATTCGCCAAATAGTATGGACAACAAAAATGAGCACTAAAAACATTGGTGTTAGTATGCATACACTATAACATGAAAAGCTCATCTTTTGAAACTTTAGCACTATCTTGTTTCCTAAAAATGTTATATGCCATGAATTTGTGCATTAACAAGTAAGCAGGATCCCTAATTAGGCTACTAACCATCATTTCTTTCCCATTGAAACTATCATCTTTAGTGAGTCTTTTCCAAAATGCAAGCATGTTAAATTCACTTGGGGGTTGTTTAAGTCCCCCAATAGGAAATCCAAAAACATAAGACATAAGGTCATAATCGACATAAAAATTTCTTCCAAAAAGTCTACACGAAAATAAGTATGTGTCATAATTTTCAAAAAAAAAATAAGTATGTGTCATCATTTAAAAGTGCAAAAGTAGTGTAGAACTCAAGTGTAAGCTCATACAAAATGTCATGTTTCATTTTAAAGAACTTAGTCCATCCTAATTGATCACTCAAAATTGCCATATCTTCATCAACTCTTATGTCATATAATACATCATGATCAAAGAATTTAGGTAAAGTGAATTTTTACTTAAGGAGAGAATGAAATTTCTTACCCTCCTTATGTGAGCGAATAGAGAAAGGAGCACCATATTCTTTAGTGAGCTCACTCACCTTATTACCCTTTTTTATAATTGCCTTACCTTTCTCTTGACTTGTTTGTTCATGCTTTTCTTGAGACATCTTCAAAAAAAGATTTGAATATTATTAGCACAAGAGAAAAAATGATAAATGAGAACGACAATTGATTAGGGTTTCTAACAGCATGCTTGAATTCTTTATATAAAAAGTTCTCCCTAAACATTAAGGAAAAATAAATGAAACCTAGAAATTGTCTCCTAACTTTAGGAAGAAAAGAGAAATTCAAGGGTTCATAAAAAGGAAAGAAATCAAAGAAAAAAAAAGTCATGAATATTGACTTACTAAATTCCAGAAACAAAAACCTAACTAAAAAGGAAACTTAAAAATTAAAAAGGTAATTGAATTCAAATCCTAAAAGAAAAATAAAATAAAGGAAAATTGCAAAATTAAAAATGATATTAAAAGTAAAATGCAAAAAAAAATTTAAAAACTTCCTAAAAATTGATAAATCCTCCCCCACACCTAATTTCAACATTGTCCTTAATATTTTGTGTGCTAGCAAGGTAACATTATTGCTGTGTAAAATTATGCAGGTGCACGGTTGTGCATTCTAGAGTGCACGATTGTGCACCTGGGTTTTACGTTATGAACCTGTGCCTGTGCACGGTCTGCTTTGCTGAGTTTGGAGAATGGCTGGTTTACGGCTATGCATGGATAATGCACAGTCGTGTATATCTATAGAATCACATCTATAGAATGCTCAGAAACAAAATTTTTAACATTTCCTACAAGTTTTCCATTCCATAACAATTCAAACAAGGGAGAAGGTGCAAATAAGCCCTAATGTTTGCCCCGTAGAGCAAATAAGCCCCTAAAGTTTTTTTTTGAGCATTTATACACAGAATTAAGTTTTTTCTGTGTTTTAAGCCCCTGGTAAAGTAGCGGTGTTAACACCGTTTAAATATTGTTTACGTAGACAATTTCCAAGTATATAGGCCCCTAATCATTCAACTTACACTATACACCTTTTTCAATCTCAGCAATAACTAAACCTTGTCAAAACCACTAGTACCCTCAACACCGCTTAAACAGCACATCGTCAAACCAACCACCACCACCACCACTACTTTACCAATTAGAATGTCTCCCTCACCATTTTGAGCGAATGATCTATTTTATTTGGAACATGGAAGGGATAATCATTAGATATGACCATCTTCTCTAGTACACTTGCATTCATAAGCAGAAACTCAACAAGGGCAAGTTCATGTTTGTTCCCAAACATATATTCTTTAAGGTAAAAAATCTCAGTAGGTCTAAGAAAGCAAACCTGTAAGCTTTAAATATCATGCATGAAATCAAAGATTTTATGCTAATATGTCAAGTCACAGTTCTAAGATAGCAAACCTGTAAGCTTTTACCATAGTAGAACTTAATAACCAGTTTCTCTAGCTCAGGTGAACTATGAAATAGACTTGCTAATCCAGGAAGGACCCATTTTTCAAAACGGCGCATGCTTAGAGTAATACATTTATGAGTTGATAATGGAGATGGCATATTCTTTAACTCCAATATGGATAGAACCTTGACATAGCAAACCCACCTCCGCCGCCACAACCCATCACGCACCAACCCATCACGACAAAGCTGGGTATGATAACATCAGCATGAGATTACAACACCAGACAAGTAGACAGCAACAACAACAAAATCTTAGGCGTCCAATGGCTTAACAATTGAGTGAATGATATAAAATGGTAGGCAAATTCTAATGAGAAAAACCTACAAATTTAAAATCACCAAATAAGAAAAGATTGTTTATTGACAGCTTCTACTATCTGCACCAGTTTGTGGCCATTAAGAAAAAGAAAAAAAGAAAAAAAATTAAGAACAAAAAACTCTTTGTGGCAAATTATCAAACAGTTTTATAGAGTTCAAATTGAGAGGCATTGCCTGTTGAGAAAAGTAGACAGAGAAAAAGGACATCCACCACTAGTGCTTGCAATTTCGACTCTATTTTGCCAACATTGATCATATCCTTACATATAGCACATACCTGAGCCTGCTCCTCTGAGATGATCACAACCGTTGGTAATGCTAAAACTGTAGATTTTGATGTAGGCAGAGCCCCTCTCCTTCCACCATCACTCTCCGCTATAGGTAATGTTAACTCTTATTGTCAATAAAACTCTAATTTCTTGAACATAAACCATTTTTTTGAATAACTCTCTCGTAACATTGACTACATCAAATCAAACTCCGGCTCCACTTCATTCTCATCAATTCGCTTCCTTTTCTTATGAAATTGACTGTGATTGTCAGAAATACCATCATCATTTTCATCTTCTTCCATTGAAGAAGAATATATTCTGGACTTATGGCGGTGGCGAGAAGATGATGATATAGAGGAAGAGTTGAGAATTTTTTCGATGAGTGCAGCTAGGGTACATAGTTTTATGCGGTATTAGTTGGAGTTTTGGCTGCGGAGGTGGTGGACAATGTCCTATGTGGTCGAGAATTCCTTATTGCAGGAATTCCTTCTTCTAAATTCCTTCTTCTGAAGTAGCTTGCGATTAATGAAGATGATGATGCCATTGGACTTTAAGATCATGACCCCGTGTTTTGATTACGTTTTAATTTTTGTCAATTTACTTGATTGATTTTTTTAGGGTAGCTTTTGATTTGTCAATCTGGGAGGATAAACAGTAATAGAAAGTAGCTTTTGATGGAGAAGATATAGAAGAGCACGTAGCTTTGACTTTGGCTATCCTAGTCAGCAAAAATCAGATGGCTTACAAATGGTGTTTATTGGGTTAAAAAGCCTCCGTCAGTCAAGGGGCTTAAAATACATAGATAACTTAATTCTATGTATAAATGCTCAAAAAAAACTTTAGGGGCTTATTTACTCCACGGAGAAAATATTAGGGGCTTATTTGCACCTTCTCCCTTCAAACAAACATTTAAACTTGCATACATCACTTTGAACACAAATGCACACAAAACATTGCATTAAACCAAATTAAAAATCAATACATCCCTCCAAAAGTACTTAAAATGTGTTTAGAAACAAGCTAAAGTTAACCAAATCAAAATGTGACAACATCTAAACACTTTTAAATGAACAATAATAATAAAGACAAAAAGAAAGCACAAATCATCCTGTGGTGGGGCATCGTCTAATTGCTCATCTTGCCATGGTTGAAGGGAAGGAGGTACAAAGCCTTGGCTTATGAAAAATGCTCGAAGGTCTTGATGCATAGAGTGAATACTTTGAGTAAGCTCCTCCACATTCGCATCCAGTACTCCCATATATAGCTCTAAGATGTGCATTTGCTTAACCATATCATCAACCTCTTCCTCTTCTCCTTCTTCTTCTTTAGTTGGAGGGGCTTGTTGTTCACCGGGAGTGGGGTAAGCCTAAACCCTTGAAGAGTGCATTGTACAATTCCTATCACTTGCTCATAATAATGTCAACTGTTTCTCTCCCCTTAACTTTCTCAAATGGTATATCATCTATATCAAAACCCACATAACGTGCAAATGTCGTAACTGAAGCTCCAATTTTTATTGCCGCATTGAAATTTTTGCAACATCTTTGAGTTTCAAGGTAATAGCATGGCATAGATCAATTTTGCTCTCATGTACCATGAAATAGATGACATGTAATTTAGTATTTGGAATAACCAAATCCCCCTCTCTTATACTAAAGATTGTATGTACCATGACTCGGTGCATATACCTTAATGCATATAAGCGCATTTTTAACTCTCTACAGGTCCTAGCTTCATAGGTTGCATCCCTATCACCGGTTAACTCTCTCCAAAACTTGTTCTTATCAAACTAAACATTAGCCTCATAACCTTTTGGAAATTCGAAAACATCATTCAATTTGAATAACTCCAATTTTAAATCCCTATTACCAGGGCTAAAATTAATGAACCTAGCCCTTTTCATCTAAGTGAAATGATGATAATAAGTTATATGTAGGCCTAAGATATGTAGGATATGCTCTCCTCATGTATTGTTCCTACCCAACATTTTGCAAAAGCAAAGATACTTCATTAAATAATCTAACAATTGTTAATGCATTTCTATTGGGGTATCTATTGGGTTCAATCTTCCTATGCACAATATCCTCATATTTTTTATATTGAAGTTCATTAGAAAAATCAATATTTTAGGAAAATTTCATTGCCTCTTGTTCTTCCTCCTCCCTTTTGGATTCCTTCAACTACATCCAAGTTTGGAGCATTTGGGAGGAGGCCTTGCTTGCTTTGCTGCTTAAGACTTTTGTCTTGTCATGGTTGATGATGAGAATGAAGAGAGAATGAATTGGAGTGATGATTTTGAAAACTTAGAGTTTGAAAGTGTAAGAGAGATGAGAAAGGAAAGAAATCCTGTTGTTTGAGAAGAAAACAATGAATGAGGATGATGGGAAGGCTTTTTAAAATGGTTTTAGAAGAAAAAAATAAAGAGTTTTTTTAAATGAAATGAAAAGGCGTGCTTTTTAATTCTGTAGCATTGCGATGCATGGCTGTGCACTTTATAGTGCACGGCTATGCACTTCAGTTAAGCGTGAAGGAATCAGGGCATGCACGGCTATGTACTTTCTAGTGCACGCCCAATCCTGATTGCACTATTTTGAGGTCTGAGAGTGCACGATTGTGCACTCTTAATGCATGCCCATTCCTATTTATGCATATTTTGGTTGGAGACAATGCATGGCTGTGCACTTTTATTTTGCTCCAAAATGCATTCAAATTCATAGTATAAAAAAATCACATCTTTACAATCATCTTCATTTCAAATTATATTCAGTATATGCTCAACTTCCCAATGTCTCATGTATCAATGAACACATAACATGTAATCACACTGTTCTAAATAAAAATGAAAGAAAACTTTGAAGTTTACTTCCCTGAGTATCCATAGACTACTGAAACAATCTTGTCATCTCCAAACTCTTTATGTTCAATGCAATTATTTACTGAATTTTCTCAGTATATGGGAGGTCAATGAAAGAAATCAAATAAAAATAAAAGAAATCAAGAATATAAAAATTAAATAAAAAATTGAAATCATACTCTATGCTTGGTTGAGCTTCCAAGAAGCGCTTATTTAAAAGGTCATAAGCTTGACCTTCTCTTGTGTCACTACACGAACTTGTTCAAGTAGACAATATGTTGAAATTCATCAACATTGTCTCCATAGTACTTCTTCAGTCTTTGACCATT
>CATIWK010652814.1:0-16365 GCA_949634005.1 Mallotus japonicus | reverse complement strand
GCTACAACTGTCATGCAAACTATTTTTGTTGATTCGATCGTCTTCATTTCGACACAGCTGTGCCTGATTCGAGTCTGTCCAACGCTGTCCTTATGAAACCAGACACAGCCGTGTCACCTTTTGACACAGCTGTGCCCGATTACAATATTTTTTAGTATCAGAGTGACACAACCATGTCATTTTTCTGACACAGTTGTGTTAGACGTCAGGCCAAAATTCCTTAATTTTCTAGGTTTCTAGGTGTCAAAGTGACAAATTTATGATAGTTCAGGTGTCAAAGTGATAAATTTGTGATAGTTCAGTGTCAAAATCAAAGTTCAGGTGTCAAAGTGACAAATTTGTGATAGTTCAAGTGTTTATATGTAGGTGATAAACAAGTTCAGGTGTTAAATTGACAAAAATCAAAATTCAGGTGTCAAAGTGACAAATTTGTGATAGTTCAGGTGTCTGCAAATGTATTATGCCAATTTTTGAATGTTTATGTGGAAAATGAATTTTTGGAAAAATTAGTATAAATTAGTAATTTTTATATTTCAGTTGAGATTATTGTTAATTATTATGTTTTGGATAGTTTTTGAGAAATAAATAGCATCGAAATAATTTTTATGAATTATTTCCTATTTTTAGCTAATTATTGTAATTTCCGGAAAAATATATGAATAATAACTTTATTTAGCATTTTTAAGCTTAAATGAGTTTTTAGTTATTTTTATTATTATGTTTCGGTAGAATTCTCATAAAACGTGACAACAGGTCGGTCCTAAGTTTTGAGTCTTAGTCGAGTCATGTCCTAGATCGAGTCGTTTCTTTAGAAATTTAGAAAGTATAAATTAGGAATTTATTTCTAATTATTTATTTATTTATTATTGTTCCTTTTAGCTGCACCGCGAGCTAGGCCTTTAGGACCGGGCCAGCCGAACCAGAATAGAGGAGCGCACACCTGTGAGTTATTATTATATGTATGCATGGAATATAGAATTCATGATTTGGCATCCATATTTTGAATTAATATGAATTTTATTATTTATCATGATTTTATATTTGCATACATTTATATTTTATGAATTTGATCATACATGTATATATATGTTTTCATAAAAATATTTAAATGCAAATTCTAAATTCGTAATATGGATGCGTATATTTATGATGAATTATTTATTTATTTTGAATAAAATACTTTGGAGGATAGCCGTAGAACGTGCCACCTAGTGGGTTACACTAGGACTGTAGCGCAATAGTACGCTAGATGTTAGGCCATGAAATTTTAATTGATTTGAGATGTGAAAAATTTATTATTTAAATTTGTGGTTGAGAGTGGTGTGGATGCGGAAGCTCGATTGACCGAGGGTCTCGTGGCCAGTCATGCCGACAGTGAGACTGTTGTAGCTCGATTGACTAGGGGTCTCGGGGCCGGTCCACTGTCAAATTGGATAAGAGATATATTTTGGAATTTAAGAAAGCCTGTTGGCTAGTGAGATATAGTGATTGATGTTACGAAAATTTTAGGGTTATGCTCCGATCCTCCAGTCTAATAAATAAAATAAGAAAAACGTTTTCAAGCATCTAGGTGAATTAGATGTATACATTATATAAATATAAATATATGAATATTATTGATGCTTGTGTGTACGTGTATTAGGTTACATGCATATATATAATAATAATTCACTCAGTGAGGTCTGACCCCCCTCAATATTTTTTTAGGACTTTTTACTTCAGACCTCCTATAGTAGTTCTCTCCGTCGGACTCTTTCTTCACTGGTTGACTTATGTAAATTTTAAACTAAACTTCCTTGTATTTATTAGACGCTGCAGTAGTATTACATACTTGTTGTAGTATTTGATGTTGTTTTGAGGCATTTTATGATATGCCTGTATTTGAATATTTTGTAAGAATATTTTATTATGTTATGATATGAAGATTTCTTTATATTATTTAAAGTTTTAATTCTGAGGCATTTTATGGTTATATTTGTTGAGAATTTTATTTTAAGGCTTGCTATGGGTTCCAGATTCGTGTGAATTCCCGTTCCCTAGCGCCGGTCATGACTCTCGGGTTTGGGTCATGACAAGAGTGATCCGAAGAAGATGAGGATAAGGGAGAGGTTGGTTGTGATGTGTTTAAATTAGTTTGAGAAGAGGTAGTGTTTGTTTCGGTTTGAGAAGATGTAGAAGAGAGAGAATTAGAGATAGAGGGAGAGTTAGGATGGGAAAGGATAACGTACATGAGGTGTTAGTTAAATCAAATTGGAGTTGTAGCCAATGATTGGGAACCGATGGTGTTACAGTGGAAGTATACTACTTGGAGGAGAGTTGAGTGCAAGGGAAGGTTGTTTCAATGAATCAGACATGTCTAGCAATGTAAATGCGACCAGATTAAAGATTAAGACAATGATGCCCTCGGTGTTGATATGATGGACCAAGATACACATGCTCCTTTGATTGGAATAAAAACTTATGCTTGTTGTAAGGCCGAAGTAGAGGAAAAACTGAGCATCCGAACACTTTTAATTCCTTGTAATTTGGTGTTGAACCAAATAATTTTTCAAAAGGAAATCGATGTGCAATTGATTGTGAAGGGAGGCCATTAATCAAAGTAACTACAGTATCAAATGAATAGGGCTAATATCTGAATGGTAAAGAACAATGTGCCATTAATTTCAGTCCTGTGCTGACAAGATGCCTTATTTTGCGCTCAGCCACCCCATTTTGTTCATGGGTGTATGGACATGCTAAGCGATGGGTAATGCCTTTAGAGCGAAGATATGAAGACAATTTTTGAAATTCTTAGCCAAAATCAGATTGTAGAGCTTTCACTTTGGTATTGAACTATAATTCCACAAGCTGAATAAAATTAACAAAGATTTGATGAACATCACTTCTATTTGTTATAAAATACACCGAGGTAAACCTTTAAAATCATCCACAAACAAAATAAAATATCGAAATCCAAGATTTGACAACATGGGTGCCAGACCCCAAACATCAAAATAAATTAACTCAAACGGTCTTTTAGAATGATGTTCAATTGGATATAATGGACATTTGCAATGCTTATCCAGTAAACATGAACTACATTGGACTTTATTACATGTTTTTGAAAAAGAAAGATGATGAGCATCAACAATTTGCTTGGTGGTTTGCTGAGACGGATGACCAAGATGAGCATGCCACTTTGCCAAAGGAATTTTCTCAACAAGCAATACAGATGGAGATAGAAATTTGTAAAGTCCTTTGTCAAGTTCCCCTCTCAAAAGTTCTCTCCTTATGGTCTGGCCCTTGATGAGAAAGAAGGAAGGCCAAAATTCAAAATAACAATGGTTATCTGTAGTGAATTTCTGAACCAAAAATAATGGTTTAGCTATTTATGGAACATGTAAATTATTGTGTAATTGAAAAGAGTGAGTAGGGGTAGTGATAGAAGAGATACCAAAATTCTAAACTGGCAAGGCCTGACCATTCTTGACAAAGAGATGCTCAAAGGTCTCAACTGGTTATGGGAGATGCAAGGCACCTAAGTCAGGTGTAATATGTGAGGTTGCTCCAATATCGATGATCCAAGGTTGAAGAGAGGGTAAAGGACTTTGATGAACAAGGTTGGCCCGAGGAGAATAATTCTACTGATATGTTGATGGTGGATGATTATATGTTTGATATCGTCATCTACAAATATTGGCCATATGATTAGAGAGGCCACAAATTTGGCAACCACCATGCTGTCATCTACCACCACGATATATATATATATATCCAAGGGCAAGGCCCATTGTTGCGACTTGAAAAAGATGAAGGAGCAAGAGAAATGGGCATAGGAGGAGTAGGCAGCAAAGGTGGTGTAGTGCCTGGTGTGTTTCGGTAAGCAACATGTGGAGTAATATGAAGTTCCTGATGACTTCGAATGAAGATCTAATGAGCTGAGAGCTGACTTTGCAGTTCATTTAAAGAGGGAGGCTCAACCTGAATATTCAGGGCAGAATCACTCTTTGGAACTCAGATCGAAGATTTTTGAAGATGATAACATTGAATTCAGCGACAGATAGAGGCTGACCAGTAGCTGCTAGTTCATCAACTAGTAATTTTGCTCTAAGTAAATATTCGGTGATAGTAAAATCATGTTTTTTTAATTCTTAAAGTTCGATATACAGCTGTAATTGGCGATTTTAAGAGATTGCACCAAAGGTTTGTGTGAGAACATGCCAAGCATTATAAGAAGATGTAATGTTGGTGATGTAAGGGAAAACTTCTTCAGAGAGGGATGAGAGGATCCAGGAAAGAAGTAACTGATCTTTCTTAAACCACAGTTGATAAGTGAGATTGAGAACCATGCTTTTTGCATTATTGGAGATGGGAATGGTCATTAGTTGTGCAGGATTCGAACCATCAATGAAACCAGTTAAATCTTGAGAGTTAGGAAGAGGTAGGAGTTGCGTTTTCTAAGCCAAATAATTTCTGGCATTAAGTTTGATTGAAAAGATTAGGTTTGTGGAGGTTGAAGAAGGTAAAGATGAAAAAGCAGTAGGAATAATTTGAGTATTGGCATCAGAAGCCATGATGGCTCTGATACCAAATAAATAATAGAATAGGTCTATGAAAGGATTTCTGTATATTGTATTATGAATAGCAAATACATGAATATATAATACAAAGAGAAATGAAAAGTAGAGTTACAATACAATATAAATACTTAACAATATTAACAAGCTAAGTCTTATCCTTTAACAAAGTAGAGGTGTTAACACAATATATCTGTTTTTATTGTTTATTATTTATTTTGATTTTTTTTAAATTGTAACAATATATATGTTTTTATTATTTACTCAACTTAGATGCTTTTGAAGAGTTCTTATGATTTATGGGATAAGGTACATTTTGGCCCTTAAAGTATACTCCAAAGTCCACTTAAGCACCTTAACTAATTTCTAGCTCAATTAAACTGAAAAATCACGTTTTATTGAACTTTAGGCCCCTCTCTTTAATGTCATCTTCTTCTAGCTGCAGTATCTCCATTAGCTGCCCTTAAAGTGGGCCACGTAGGCAACAAAAACCATTTTTTTTTGCTTTCTAAAACCGTTAAAAGAACCACCTCACTGCCATACATCCCTGTGTTGATTCTTCTTCTTCTATTCATAATTCTCTCAAAAAATTGAATCAGTTGAAACTTTAATTTATTCAAATCTGATAACTCAGCGCTCTTGTTCATATCGAAAGGATGGAGAGAGGTTCGCGACTCGGCTGATGTAGATCTCTAATTGATGAAGGTGCGAGTTAATTCTTTCAAGAATCTCATGAATTTGTTCGATCGAGAGCTCGAGAATTTCTTCAATTCGGCGTCTACTTCATTCTCTGTAGGCTCGTTTGGTTCTCCGATGACTCCGACGGAAATGGACTTCGTGAATAAATTGAAATTTAGGGCAATTTAGGGATTGGGAACCACTTAGGGCTTTGCAGAGGAGATTGAGAAGAAAAGTGAGTCTGTTGAGATTTTTGGGAGTTTTAAGAATAATGAGTTTGTTGAAAAATTGAAAGCTAGCTTGGTATATTTTTCTTTATATTCTTTTCTATATTGGTTTGAGTTCTTTAATGTTTTGCAAAGATTTTGACTTCTGATTGATGCTTAATTTTCTATTAAGAAGATTCAGGAACTAAGTTATTTATCTTGGATTTGTGTGTTGATTGATGCTGCAGGTTCAACTTCTGTTATTGGATCCTACTCGCCCAAGGAGGCTAAAGCAATCAGTGTGCGAGAAGCCCTTCAGTGGTTAAAGAAATATACAGTTTGGTATGCTTAAAATTAATCTTGATACTGCTGTCCAATCAGGATCTCTCCGGACTGGTCTTAGTTATGTTCTTCAGGATAGTCGCGGGAGATTCTTTCGAGCGACAGAGTCACGATAGAGATAAAGAATCCCTCGAGCAACTCCAACTATAATGTTGAAGCATTTGTGCCAATCAAGTTGTGCACTTTTTGTAGAATCTGTGATGATATGATGGAATTGTTATCAGATTCTGTGCCTATCAGAGGAGCACTAAACTACAGTGTAAGGCATATGCAAGCATTTTGATGCTGATCGAGGCTATGAGGTTATAGTTTGAAACCCATTTGGGAATCAAATAACTTGAAAAAAAAACTGCAGAACAGAACTAAAGCAGCAGAAGAGGAAGGCAGAAAAAGAAAACCAACCAAATAGGAAACTGTCCAAGCTTCCATTGGGAATGAACTCGTAAATAAGTATCTTTGCTTCTCTTTTAATGCAACAACCAAGAACCCTGACAAGATTTTTATATTGGAGCGAAGAATAGTTGTTTAGGCACCATTGACGGCTATCATTTTCTGCATCATTATCTGCATCGTCAACCTGCATATATATAGAAAAATCGGAAGTTTCAACCAGCCTATCTTCAAAAATCCATCAATATTCTTCCCTTTCTGCTGTACTGCTGTTATAGTTATGGAATTTGTCTCACAATTCAAATTGGTTCGCCTTATGTAACCTTTAGTCCAGTTTTATTTTCTCCATTTCTCTGGTGTCTTTGGCACAAAGCCTTGAAAACATATACAAGTTAAAGGTTCAGATCTTGTGCAGACGCCAAAAGGCCCACACGCTCCATAGATATCACATAGTTGGGAACCCGATAAACTTGGCTTTATTCCACTTCCCACTCCTAAAATACGTTGCTGATCCTTTCCAAATGATGGCTTGAGGTGGTGACTCTTCTCTGATGCCGATAATAAAATTTCTAGGTGAAGGATCATTCTCACTTTTCCAGGAAGTCAACTTAAGTCTTTCTCCAGTATTATTGTTAGATGCTATCCATATGCCTGGTAAGAGAATATCCGAGGGATGATAAGAGATGTGGATTGAAGGAGATTGAAAGCAAAAAAAAAGATGGTTTTTGTTGCCTATGTGGCCCACTTTAAGGGCATCTAACGGAGATACTGCAGCTGGAAGAAGATGACGTTAAAGAGAGGGGCATAAAGTTCAATAAAACATGATTTTTCAGTTTAATTAAGCCAAAAATTAGTTAAGGTGCTTAAGTGCACTTCGAGGTATACTTTAGGGGCCAAAATGTACCTTATCCTATGATTTATAGTATTATATTTCTAAAATATTTTATAAAATTATTATTATTTTTTTACCAAAAGCTTTAAGAGTGTGTTTGAATGCAAGTATTTAATTTGAAATCTTAAATTTCAAATATTGAATTTCAAATATAAATATTTCAAATAACATATAGTTAAATATCATTTCAAATCCTTATTAAATAAGCTATAAAATTCATTGTGGAATTGTTTCAAATTCTCATGGGCATAAATTCATATAGTTCTCAAATAAGACATTTAATTGAAACCTAAATTTATGTCCAAATCTCTTGCATCCAAACTTAGTAGAGTTGTTGGAAATTTTTATCTAGTTGTATATTTATGTCTTGTGGAGGATGATGCAATTAATTTTACTTTAAATAATTTAGACAAGTTTGGTGGCATCATATAATTTTTTTGCAGGAATTAAAAAAATCATGCATTCAAAATTATAATTTTATAAATGAGAAACTTTAATAAGGCAGAATCTTTAAAAAATTGGGAAAACTATCTGGTATATCCTCAACTTTGAACTAATTATCAATCTAATCCTATTTTCAAAGTTATTTCAATTTGCTCCTCCAACTTTTCAAGTTGTTCTAATTCTATCCAGACGACATTGAGCTTGTGACAGAGATGATGTGGCTATCTAACGTGGCATAAGAGTGGCTGACCTGGCAAAAAAAAAATTAAAAACTTAAAACTCACATGATCAATTCTATCCTCAACTATATATCAATTATCAAGCTAATCCTAAACTTTCCGAGTTGTGTCAAATCTATCCATACGACAATAAGCGCGTGTCAGATCTGACATGGCCATTTTACATGGCATAATAGCATCTGACATGGCAAAACAAAAAAAAAAAAAACTTAAAACTCACCATTTTACATTGCCCAAACGGTGTCACTTTTCTTTTTAAAACGGTGTTACTTTGTGTTGAAATTGGGCAAACCTATTTATTTTTAAAAAGCACGTTTTACACTGGTTCAAAGCGCTAATAAACATCACTTTCAACCTTTCTTTATCCCATTGACCCTTCTCAACTGATTAAACAATAACACACTCCTTTCATTCACCCACTCATCATGCCATTTAAAATAGTCACACACAGAATTATGCAAAAAATTACAAGCAAGAAATAAGAGCTTCACACAGAATTATGAAAAAATGCACAAACTATAAAAAGCAATTAACATTACAACACAATAATGAATGCAAAAAACAATTGAAATTATAACACAATAAAAAGAAATGTGACACCATTTAGCAGTGTAAAATAAAGAGTTTCAAAAATTTTTTTTTTGTCATGTCAGACGCTCTTATAACTCGTCAAATTGCTATGTCAGATCTGGCACACGCTTATTGTCGTATGAATAGATTTGACACAACTTGAAAAGTTAAAGATTAGCTTGATAATTGCTATATAGTTGTGGATAGAATTGATCATGTGAATTTTAAGTTTTTAATTTTTTTTGCCATGTCAGCTACTCTTATGCCACATCAGATGGCCACATCATCTCTATCACAAACTCAATATTGTCTGGATAGAATTGGAACAACTCGAAAAGTTAGAGGAGCAAATTGAAATAACTTTGAAAATAAGATTAGATTGGTAATTGATCCAAAGTTGAGGATAGACCAGATAGTTTTCCCTTAAAAAATTTGAAATTGATAGTCTTCCCTTCATATGTTGATAACATTAATATACAAACAATATAAAATAATAAAATTAAGAAAAGAAAAATAGTACATTTAAATAAAACCAATCCAAAATTAAATTTTAATCTTTAAAAATAATATAAAAATCTTTTTTTTATTTAATTTTGAGATAAATACTGACAACTAATCTTTAGTTTAAGGTTTTATTATTAGAGGTCTATTTTTTTACAATTTATTACCTATAATTTTTTATTCATACTATTCAGCTGAAAAATTTTATTATAATTCATGATTTCTCTGTTTTAACATCCAAAAAATTTGAATTTAATCTAATTAGGTTTTCACGATTTTAACTTCAATTTGGTAGCAGTATCATTGGTTATAGTGCTCGAATCTTTTTTAATCAAATAAAAATATAAACTAATATTTTTTACATTAATCTATTATTATTACCATCTAAAACTATTATAAATATATTTATTTTTTCCTTTTAGATATTGAAAGAGAGAGAAATTATAAGTAGTTAGGGTTGTAAACGAGTTGTATCGTTTGCGAACTAATCAAAGCTCAACTTGTAGCATGCATCTCACTACATGTGCATTTGCATTAATAAAATAAATAAATAAATATAAAATAAATAACTAATTAGAGTTAATTGTATATAAAATAAAGTTGAGGGATGATAAGTATAAATTTTTAGAAAATAAGGAGTTCGATCCATAAATTGTCATACTTAGGTTTTCTCTGAAAACCTGAGAGTCCTAGCTTTTCCTGACTCTAACAAAACCTTGCTTGCCGGGCGGCGCCACCTGGCCATCACTCTCCGATTATGGACTTCCTAAGCCATAAAGACTTGTTTACAGTGGCCAAGCCATCATATGCTACCGTTACTAAAGCCTCCTCTTCATAAGCAATTCTTGATGCATCATCGACAGACTTAAGCGTTCCACCTGTAATTGACAAAGGGGGCTTTATTGCCATCAGAATCAATCAAGATATCTATGTCATACTTAGCTGTTTGCCTGTTAATACGCATTAATTGCCCGCATAGTTTTATCAAAATGTGATTCTCCATGGAAATTGGATGCTCTGAAACATAAACTTACCTTGGTTTGGGGATTGACTAACAACTGGAAGCTTATTTCTTTGGGTCGTGGGTATTATAATGTAATTCTGAATTCCTGTTCTGAAAAAACATTAGTATAGAGTCGAGGTTCGATTGCTCTCAAACCGGGTATCCTTCGATTACATCCATGGCAGGCTGACTTTGATCCGATGGCATAAAAAACTTCGAATTCTCAGATATGGGTTCGGTTCTACAAACTGCCTTGGGAATATTGGCACTTAAAAATATTAACCTCTATCGCAAGAGGTGTTCGCATTCCTTTAAAATTGGATGATGCTGCTATCAAAGGTGATTTTGGTCATTATGCTTGTGTTCTAGTTGACGTTGATTTATCCTCCCCGTTGCCAGAAAATCTCCTTGTTGACCGTATAGGGAAAAGCTTCTTTATTGAGGTTGTTTATGAAAACCTCCCAGCGTTTTATAATTTCTATTCTGCAATCGGTTATAATGCTAAATCCTATCGATTGAATTCTAAGTCCACCACCAGACATGAACCACATCACAAGGAAATAATACAGAAAGTCTAGAAACAAAAAATGACTCAACCTAATGCTATTCCGATTCGTAATGCCTTTGATAATTTATATGCCATCACGGAAGCTGTCCTTCCAAATACGAATTTTGTTGTTATTCCTCCTTTGGAGAAAGATGATGATGGTGACTCAAAGAAACAACCATAGAATGATAATTCAGGTCAGAAAGAGCAGATTATGGAAAATGTACCTTCAGGTTTGGATGTAGTTGCAACTGATGTCTTGGCCTCAGTTCAGGACGCTGTGCGAACTGAACGTAAGATTCTACATGATTCTAATAATCTTATGGACACTTATAACGTAGGTGTTGCCTCAGCCTCGGTTCCGCCCATAACAACAGATGATTTTCATAATGTTCAGCTATATGATGATCAACAGCATGAACAAGATGATGTTGAAGATCAAAAAATCTCCTGGGCAGATGAAGCAGACATAGAAGAAAAGCAGTGGCAGACTGTCATTAGGAAAAAATCTTCAAAATAGAAATATCAAGTCACTCTTTCTAAAAGATTAGCTAGAAAACCTGACAAGCTTAATTTATGAAGCTCCTATTTTGGAATTATCGAGGAATGGGTAATTTTAACACCTAACATATTTTTGTTTCTTTTTGTAGACAATATTCTTAAGACTATGTATGTTTGGTGGAACCAATGGTTGATTTCTCTTCTATTCCTATCTCCTTTTGGAATAT
The DNA here is from genome assembly GCA_949634005.1 of Mallotus japonicus. NCBI lineage: Eukaryota > Viridiplantae > Streptophyta > Magnoliopsida > Malpighiales > Euphorbiaceae > Mallotus > Mallotus japonicus. The sequence goes on along the minus strand of CATIWK010652814.1, from coordinate 5,269 downwards.
ACTGGATTTATTTTTACTTGCTAAAAATAATTGTGATTTGCGTTCTATTTGGGTTTTGAGCAAAGGTGGTAATCCTTTTCCTACTTTTATGCATATTCATGAGCAACATATTACTTTTGATGTTTCTCTAAATAATTCCTTACAGCGAGTTTCTTTTGTGTATGGTAGTGTTTGGAGAAATAGATGTATGCATCTTTGGCATGATCTTACTTCTCTTTCCACTAATTTTTCTTCAAGTTGGTGTGTTCTTGGAGATTTTAATTCAATTTTAGGGGCTCATGAGAAGATGGGGAAGGCTTCGGCTCTAGGTCCTTGTCGAGAGTTCCGCTCTTTCATTGATGATTGTTTACTTTCGAAAATTATTTCTCGTGGTGCTAATTTCACATGGACAAATGGAAGGCATGGTAGTGCTCGGGTTGACAGTAAACTGGATGGGGCCATGGCAAATATTCTTTTTTTTTATCATTGGAACATTATTTCTAGCTCAGTCTTGCCTCGCCATCATTCTGATCATTCGCCATTATTGATCAATTGTGTGCTTCAGGACAATTTTATTTCTCAATTTAGATTCCAAGCAATGTGGGTCACTCATCTAGGCCTTCAAGACTTGGTTTCCTCTTCTTGGAATTTATCGATTGACAGTCTTCATCCTATGCAAATTTTGGGTGTCAAGTTGAAAAGGCTGCAGTATGCTTTAAAAATTTGGAATCGGGATATTTTTGGGCATCTTCAGGCTAATAGCAAGCAATCCAATCTCAAATTTCTACATTGGGCATTTCGGATGCATTGCTTAAAGAGGAATTAATAGCTCATAGAGAATTGGATAGATGTTTAAAGTAGCAAGAAATATTTTTTAAGGAGCGCAGTAGAAGTAAATGGATTATTGCGGGAGATCGCAATTCTGCTTTCTTTCACCAGCAATTTTCTAGGAGAAAAGCAAAATAAGGCATTCATCATCTAAAGGTGGATGGGGTGATTACTGATGATCCATCTTGCATCATAGTTTGGATTTTTACCAAAATTTATTCAAAGCTGACTCTTCGATGGTTTCTAATATTGAGCTTATTACTTCGGTCATCCCTCATATGGTTACTGATGACGAAAATTTGGCTCTGCTTCAATGCACAACTCTTGACGAGATTAAGCATACATTTTTTCATGTGGATACTCATAGTGCTCTTGGCCCAGATGGTTTCACAGGTGTGTTTTACAAATCATTTTGGGATGTGGTTAAATTTGATGTATGTGCTGCTATTTGTAGCTTCTTCCATTATGGAGTTATCACTTAAGGTATGATTTCTAGTATTATGATTTTGATTCCTAAGTGTCTGATGCTATTAGTGTTAAGCAATTTAGACCTATTGTTCTTAGTAACTTCTGTCTTAAAATTGTTACTAAGATTCTAGCAGACTGGCTTGCTATAATTACTACTAGAATTATTTCTTGCAATCAATTCGATTTTTTTAAAAATCAAAGCATCTGAGATTGTATAGCAGGAGCTTCAAAAGGGGTGAATCTAATGCACAAATCTTGTTTTGGAGGTAATATGGCAATGAAAATTGATATTAGAAAGGCTTTTGACACTATGGACTGGAATTTTTTGCTTGATGTTTTGGAAGCTTTCAGGTTCTCTTTGTCTTTCAGGGATTGGATTCTTTCTCTATTCTCTTCTTCCAGACTGTCAATTATGATTAATGGCAAAATTCAAGGGTATTTTTCTTGTTCCAGAGGTGTTCGCCAAGGTGTTCCTTTGTCCCCTCTTTTATTTTGTTTGGCTGATGACTTTCTTAGTAGATTGCTTTCTACTAAGGTTGATCAAGGTTCCATAACTCCTATGCATCACATGCGAAATAATTATTTTCCATCACACTTCTTGTATGCTGATGATGTGCTTTTGTTTACCAAAGCAAGTATTCACAATATAAAGGCCATTAATGACACTTTTACTCTTTATGGGAATCTTTATAGGCAATTGGTGAATTGGACTAAATCTGAAGCTTATTTTGGTACTTCTATTTCGGCTGCTTGAATTTCCAAGCTTCGACAAGTGTGGACATAAAAAAAGGCTCATTGACTTTTATGTACTTAAGAGTCCCCTTGTTTTTGGGTGCACCTAAAAAGAGATGGTTACAACCTATTGTAGTCAAGGTTTGTAACAAATTCTCTAAGTGGAAGGGGAAGACCCTCTCTGTGGCTGGGAGGATGACTCTTATTCAATCTGTGATCACTAGCTCGCTCTTGCATTCTTTTACACTTTACAAGTGGCCTGTATCTCTTTTATCTTTAATAGAATGCAAAATGAGGAACTTCCTATGGACTAGCTCGGTGAATGAGAAAAAGTTAGTGACGGTGCCATGGAAATTAACATGTCTCCAAGTCAAAGAAGGTGGGCTTGGTATCAAACAATTAAAATGTCTCAATGATGCTATGCTTAGCAAAATGGCTTGGAAATTTATTACTTCTTAGGAATATCCAATTTTGGTTATTCACGCTTGGTTCTTTCATCCTTCAGGCATTCCATGTGACACTTTTTTCCATTCTTCACTTTGGTGTTCTGTTAAAAGAGTTTACTAATCTCTTTGGTCTGAAATTCATTGGTTAATCGGTCAAAATTCTTCTCTTAATTTTTGGACTTCGGAATGGATTACTTCATCAATTGCTACTCAGCTTAATATTTTTACTAGTGATCAACGTGGTTTGGTTGATTCGGTTTCCTCTTTTCTAGTTGATGGATCTTGGCATTTGCCACTCATTATTAATGATGATGTTCAAAATAGTATTCAAGCAATTACTCCTCTTTGTTCAGATTCAGATTATTGTGCTTGGTCAATTATTATGGATGGCAAGCTTACTGTCAAACGATGCTATGATCATTTGCATTTTTCTAATCCTGTGGTACCTTGGCACTCCTTTCTATGGAAGGAATTTCTTCCACCTTGACGATCTTTGATATGTTGGAGGGCTATTTTAGGTTATCTCCCAATAGACAATAATTTATTGAAGAAGGGTCTTTCATTTGCTTCTAGATGTAGTCTATGTGCAGCTCATTTAGAAGATGGTGATCATTTATTCACTACTTGCTCTTTTTCAGCTGCTATTTGGCATGCTATTTCGATGCTGTTTGGGCACCGAATTGTTACTTCTGGTTCTCTTTATGATATGATTTATGATGTTATATAGCATAGTTTCAGCTCCCAGCTTACTGCCCTTTGGTGTTCAGCGATAGTTCATGGTGTGGTTGTCATTTGGCGTTCCTGAAATGCTGCAATTTTTTATGATGAATCCCCTAATGTCCATGTAGCACTTCATTTTATTTGGACCTCCATAAAAGAGACTGATTTCTTCCATTTTGGTAAGATGTATAACTCTATTAATGAGTTTCGCATTCTCAAACTGCTGAATATTCAGTGTATTCCTAGTTGAGCTCCAAGGATGATTTTTGTTCTTTGGCAACCTCCTCCATTTTCCTGGATTAAAGTTAATACAAATGGTTCCTCCTTTGGAATGACAGGAGCAGCAGGTGCGGGTGGCATCTTTAGAACTTCGGCTAGCTTCCCTCGTGGTGCATTTTCTTTTGATATGAGGACTGCTCATGCCTACTTTGCTGAATTATCCATATCTATTTATGCCATAGAAATCGCTTCGAAGAAAGGATGGAAGAATTTATGGCTCGAATGTGATTCTCTATGGGTAGTGACTTTTTTCTTACCGGTTAAAGGATGTCCCATGGAAGCTACGTCACAAATGGTTGAATTACTTGCACTTTATTTCTCATATGAACTTTATGTTGGGTTTTATGATCCATAATGCAGCGGAAAACAAAAATTTAACCATAAAACCCATAACCCGGATCCATGTAATTCGAGCTAGATTGATTGAGAGGGTTTCCAAAACCTTACCACAAACGCAGGAGAGGCAAGATTGCTAGAAGGGAGAGAGGGGGTTCACACCGGTGACACCCTACCTCGAGCTTTTCTCTTTCTTTGATAGAATTGAGATGTCTCGAAAAGGATGCATCCTCTACTGGTATCCATAAGAATAAAGTGATCCAAAGAGAATTAGGTCTGCTAGAACCTTTGTTGTCTCACAACATACTTTTTCTCTCTACGTGTTTTCACACACAAGAAGTACAGAAAGAAGGAAGAAAAGGAGGCTTAACCTAAACCCTAGAGAATGAGATGTATTTATAGCCATCCTTTATAGGGTTTCATACATCTCTACTTACCAAAACAATTTTGGTAAGATTAGACTTCATTTTTTATATTTTGATTCTAATTCCAAATTAGAATCCTTTCCTATTTATTTTAGATAACTCTTACCTAAAATAAATTAGGAAATAAATAAATAAATAAACATTAATATAAATATATATACATATATATATTTATCTATTTACTTATTTATTTAAATTTCCATAGAGCTAATTAATGGGGTTATTAACCCAAGTCTGCTTTGGGCTTGTTCTAAGTGTGCGACCCTGTAGGTTCACACAATGTTGGCAGTAGGCCTAAAATTTCCATTTTAGCCCATAAGTCATAATTGGTCTCTAGCAAGACATTATGACTCCCCAAGTTATATGAAGGCCGATAATCTGACATAACCTAATACATAGCTTGTACTATAGTCCTTTTGTCACATGATATCCTAATTGAACATAAGGCATGGATTATATCATCCTTATATTGTTCAATCATGTTGTTTCTCGATCCTAAGTAGGCTGATACTGATAACTCTTTATCATTCTAGCATGGCCATACATTACTCTTCAGTCTAACTCATCGAGGGGCCTAACAGATATCTTCTCAAAATAACTGAGGGACAAATTCCATCTTAACCACTCACATCCCTCATATAACTCATTCTATATCCAATCCCAACCTGTTTTACCATCCGATTAAAGTATGGCGTAGGGATGTGTTAAAATACAGAACTTATCATGCAGGAAACCATGGTGATCGCAAGTCAGAGGACTAAAATAATACTATTGTGATGAGAATTACCTATGATAAGAATCCATGTGGTATTCTCATAGTGGGTCGATCTTGTACATCATTTCTCTAAATATGTACCTATGAGTTTGACTTAATATCTCATACACATGATTAGTAAAACTTAATCATCAATCAAACTCATACTAGTCTTTATTCATTATTGTTCCCACAACAATAATCGACTAGGGATATTTAGATTAGAATTCAAGTATCATCTAAGAGTTTTACTATCAAGTCACGTACTTGATGATCTTAGTAGAATTAACTAATCAAGGATA
>CATIWK010652434.1:0-18979 GCA_949634005.1 Mallotus japonicus | reverse complement strand
CTAAAATAAAAGTAAAAGGACTTAATGTTCACAAAAATAAAAGTATAAGGGGTGAATGTGAACAAAAATAAAAGTGGAGGGAGTAAATCAAGAAAAAATAAAAGTGAAAGGACTCAATATATACAAATAAAAGTAGAGGGGGTCAATCAAGAAAAAAATAAAAGTGCGGGGGGCAAAATATGGGTTATACCAATAAACATGGAACCTCTTCCCTAAGAAATCATATCCTTTGTTGTTTGGAAAACCCACACAGTAAAACAGTAGACAAGCATTGCTAACATTTAGTGTTGAAGGCAATGCATCTAGTGGGGTTATGGGTACTTGAAAGTTTAATTCGAAAGCAATTAGAAATGCACTTTCATAGATAGTTATAGTAGATGAACTTCTATTTAAATTTGTTGAAGGGGAGAGTAAAAGGTCCTAAAGGGTGAGGGGTGAATAAAGCTAATTTGAATTTGAAAGAAGATTTAAAAAAGGTTTAGAGAAAAATAAAGAAAATTATGGACATTAAGGAGAAGAGAAATTTACATACATAATTTAAGGAGTTCGATTCCTTAATAAACCTATACCTCCATTTAACTTATTACCACAAGTTAGGATTTTATAAATCCACAACCAATCTATTATACACTTAGATTGATTACAATTGAATTTTTTAGGCTTAATTAACTCAAACCTATTACACTTAACCTTTTCTTGGCTTAGCTTTTACCACTATCTGAATTCCCTAGTGTTTTATGGCTCACACTTAAATCAAATCCTTATAAAGAATCCTCACTTCCCTTTCTTCCTAACCCAAAAAGGAGTAGAAGATAAAAATATCTAACTCTAACCACACAAACTCACAAAGAGTTTATCAAAGTACTATTAATTGAATATAAAATAAAAATAATGAACACTTTTGAGTAGAGTAGATATCAAAGGATTTAATAGATCACCAAACTCTCTAACTTGAATAATTAAGTTTTAGAGCTTGCTTTTGTACTTAAAGAGTGAAAATGGGTTCGTCTCCAAACTTCTCCTTCTTCATTAAATGGTCTTTTAGCTTTTTACAGGAAATCGCCTGCTCACTATCGTGAGGGTCATGCTCACGATCGTGAAGCTCAAAATTATAACCGTTGTAGTCAACTAATAGCGATTAGAGAAGTGCCACATTAGTTCTTGGTTGCTTGTCACGATCGTGACTTACTATTATCACGATCATGATAAACTTATCATGTTTAAGATCCTACTTGTGACGGCCACTATCTTTATTCTTTCCTTAAGGATGTTTTGAGTCACGAGGTACTTGGAGTCCTCACGATCGTGACCTTGATCATGGGGGTCTCTGTCGTCTTTGTCACTTATGTCTTGTTAATTAAACAATCGTGTGATGGATCGTGAGGGTCTTCATCTTCAATGAATTTGAGTGGCTTCAAGGTGATGATGCTTGTGGGGGTGCTCATGATCGCAAGGCCACTAGTGAGCACCTCTTCCAACTTTAAAAATACTTTATATTCATCCTCTAAAATACTTCATATTTATATCTATTTTAAAATCACACTTGAACACACATACTAGTGTATCAAAATTGTTTTGTTAAGGTAAAAAATAGAGTGATTACACATTGATCATGCAAATGATCAAAATTCTCCCCCTTTTTTACTTTGACAAACCAATTTTCAGTGATTAATAATATGATGGATGCATGTATGTGAATTGAAGTTTGCTTAACACTCCCCCTTAATGTGTGCACTAGGGATGAGCATCAATCTATTTTTGGTTTAAAATCGAACTGAACTAACAAAATTGATTAATTGAAAATATTCAAAATAGAAAATCAAAACCAAACCAAATAGGTACAATAATCGAATCAAACTAACTCAGTTCAGTTCAGTTTGATTAATCGATTTATTAATTTTATTTGTACAATAATTTCTAATTTTTTATTTATAATTTAATTTTTTTAAATTATTCATTAATAATATAACTAAAAATACATTTTTTGCTGATAATTTTAATATTTATACATATTTTTAATTAATGTATTTAATAAAATATTTTATATTATATATGTAAATATTTGGTCAGTTCTTTTTTTGATTTTTCACCTTCAAAACTGAAACTAAACTGATTAACCAATTTTTATATTTTTATAACCGTAACTGAACCGAAATTATATATAAACCAAACCAAATAAATTGGTTCAGTTCGGTTTGGTTCAATTAATCGGTGTTGACCGAGTTTTACACTCTCCTAGTGTGCACCAAATTTATTACATCTTGTAACTTATAACGAGAGAATTGTAACTTATGCCAAAGTTATTATTATATATTCAATTAAGAAAAAGCGAAATTATTATTATATATTCAATTAAGTAAATCAAAACATTGTCAAATCATCAAATCTCTTATCTCTCCCCCTATGGGCAAAGATATAAAAAAAAAAATAGAGTGATAATGAACATATATATCCATTGCATTAAAGATAAAAAATAAAGACATAATCAAACAAAGAAACTAAAAACAACCATATGGTCCAAGAGATGCAAATAATATAACTAAATGAATAAATTTTAATAAAAAGAACATTGAAAGATTTCAAGCTTGAGGATCATCTCCTCCATCATGGCCTTCATCTCTATGAGACATTTATGAGACAATGAAATCTTATGGATGCCATTGACACTCAATGCCTTAGTGTTGATAGTGGTAGTGAACAACAAATTGTAAGTGATTAAGGCAAGTGTTAACGTGAGTGAATTGACCATTAAAATTGGTCTCTATAAGACTTATGCGATCCATTAAAGTGCCCACTCACACTAGTTCATCATCAACCTCTTAGGTTCTTGAACCACTAGCATCTATAGTCCTTTTCCTTGACATTTAAGGATCTTCTTCGGTAAATGTGTCAACTCCTTTAGTGGCCACTTGCTCAATATCTTGGAGCATTTATTCCATCTCCTTATCATGTTCTTCTTGGGACTCCTCATCCTTGATTATCCCCACACCCTCAACTTTCTTGGATTGCTTTTAATTTTTGAGAAAGTTATCATTAGGGTAAAGAGAGGGAATGGATTTAAGATTTTTGAGGGGGATATAGTAGAAAGAGGAAATTTTTATGATTATTCCCCCTATGCACATAGCACTAACCACACTATCACTCACACTCCATAATTTCCATTACAAAAACCTTCCCAATTCAATTTGTTCGTTATCTACCATGAAATGGAGAATAAAAATGTCCTCAAAGAAAATGACCTTATTACTTAGGCCTCTTGCATTGATGGAGTATGTAGGTACCTTTGAATGTACCAAAGGGCCTTAGAATTGAGGGAGGAGGCTTCAACATAGCCGACTTCAAAAGGTTTAGTGTTTTATTTAGTGTGGGATAACCAAACATTGTGGTGAGTCCATGTACTTGAGGATTGAATATGCCAACCCCTAGTGAACCCAAAAAGATTATCAAATTTTACTTCCATCATGAATCTATCTCTCCTACCAAGCCTAAACCTCATGGTACTTAAAGGGTTATCTTCATCTATATGATGAGTTCTAGGAGTAAAGGTGGAGAAAAATTCAATGATAAGATTAGGATAAGTAAGGACATTTTCAAAGGCCAAGTTTTGCAAAACCATCCTTTTCTAAAAGTGATTTTACTTGACCACAACATCCCATATTTGAAAGAGTGTTTTTAACATGTACCTTGAGGGAATAATGTTTCTCTTTGAAAATTTGCTTATTCTATCATGAATTTAGGCATGTGTACAAGAGAGAATGCATTACTTTTTTAGTTGATCTTTTATTGCTTTCTTTGCACTTGGTTCTCCTTAAGTGGACTTCTTTGGTGCCTTAAGGGTTGATGAGATAAAGATGGTAGAAGATAGATTGGTGATTAGAGGGATGAAGATAAGAGAAAAACACTTGAGAGGAAGAAGATAAGAGAAATAAAAGCAAGTTTGAGAAGAGGATAGGTTAATGTATATAAGAGAAGTTTGATGTGAAATTTGATAGAAATAAGGAGTTCATATAAAGAATAAAAGTCTAGAATCCATCATGTCCTATAGGGATTCTATAACTGCAAATTCGAGTTTTAATGAGATTAAAGCTGGTTTTGAATGATAAAAGACAAAATTGACCGTCTTTTTAAAGCTGTTAGGACGCTTCTGATGATTATGAGCATTGATCATGATATCTCCTCATGATCGTGAGGGAGATCATGAGCATCACTATCATAAATGTTTGCAGGTGTCACGATCTTCTTAAAAAGGTGTAACGATCGTGAGAAAAATTTCCTTTTAGTCTTTAAACTTTCAAAAATTATGCAATTGGGTCTTAACATCTTTTGAAAAACTTTTGTAGTTTGGTCCTTCTACCACCAAAGCAGCTAATTAGAGGACTTCAAAAATATTTTGCAATTTATTCCTTTAGGGGCTAAATTGACACATTTAGAAGCTTTAAAAGAGAAGTGTTTTGGCATTCAAGAACATGCAATTTTAAAATTAGTTTGATCACGCAAATGCAAGAAGCTCTCTTGGACATTTTAATTAATGAAAACTCATTGATAAATTAATAAGATTAGTTTTATTAGTTTATCAATGATATGCTTAAAACTAAAATCACAATTAAACAAATAGATAATCAAGTAATCAATCAAATATTTATTCAAATAATCAATTGAGCACATTATCATATCAATGTACATAAATTAAATTTATTTCAAGTTAGACCCATCTAACATTCCTAATTGTCTTTTAATAAAGTTTAATATCTCTTCATTTAAAGGCTTTGTAAAAATATCTACTAATTGGGTATTAGTTTCCATAAATTCAAGCACTGTATCACCTAATTAAACATGGGCTTTAAGAAAGCGATGCCTTATATCTATACGTTTGGTCCTACAGTGTTGGGTAGGATTTTCACTTATGTTTATAGCATTTATATTGTCACATTTAATGGGAATGTGATCAATATCAATGTTGCAGTCCTTAAGCTGTTGTTTTTGCCATAAAACTTGTGAGCAACAATAGTTATCCGCCATATATTTAGCTTTAATCATGGACAAGGCAATCAAAACTTGCTTTTTACTAAACCAAGATACTAAGCATTGACCTAAGAATTGACAAGTTTCGAAAGTACTTTTCCTATTTAAAAGACTATTGGCTAAATCTGCATTTGAATAAGTAATTGATTTACATGATGTATTCCTAGGATACCAAAGTCCTAACTTATAAGATATTTAAAAATTCTCGCATTTAGGTGAGATTCCTTAGAATATGATTGAAATCTAGCATATAAGCTTGTAGCAAATATAATATCGGGTCTATTAGCTATTAAGTAAAGAAGGAAATTGATCATACCTCTATATCACTTTTCATCAACCAACTTTACATTCTCATCTAAAGAAATTTTTAGTGGTAGTGCTCATTAAAGTCTTGCTTTCCTTAGATCCATCCATGCCAAATATGTTGATGATTTCCCTTGAGTACTTAGGTTGGTTAATGAAGATCCCTTCCTCACTTTATTTAATTTGGAGGCTAAAAAAGAATCTAAGCTCTCCCATCAAGCTAGTCTCAAATTCTCCTTGCATTAGCTTAGAGAAATCTTCACACAAACTGTTGTGGTCAAAACCCATAAGTGTGCAGATAATAAATTGTAGTATAAAAAGATATTGTTCCCACGAGATTTGAATATTGACTACTAACATTTTCATTTATTTATCCTAGCTAGCCAATAAAATTAAATAATTGATTTATAAGAAACTACTAATGAAATTATAAACAACTAAGCTTAAAAAAATCTATTAATTAAAACATAGAGTTTGGATATTGTTTCACTATTCTAGATAGATCATGAACAGTTTAGTTATTATTTTTATTGATTTTAGTTAAGGGTAATTGTTCTAATTTACTTAATGTCTTTCATGAGTTCAATTGAGAATATTAAAATTAAAATCTAACATACTCATGTAGTTAAAGGTAGATAAAAACTCATTAAGTTCCTGAACAATTAGTTTATCCTCGAAGAGCTCGCCTCGAGTGGTCTAAGTCCTATAATTCTTAAGCTAGAAAATTACCTAACTTCCGTTAATTAATCTATCCATAAACATGCAATCAAACAAATCCATTATAAAAGAAAAAAATAAATTACAACTCATAAAATTAACTGAAAATCAATTTAATAACTAAAAATATGTTCAATCACAACCTAGAAAGCTAATCCAATTCTAAACCCTAAAAAGAAGTTTAGCCACACATGGCTTCAATGGTACACATAAAAATTACAAATATAAAGTAATAAAAGAATAAAGACGAATAAGAAAAACTCTTTTGAAAGAAGACACTTGATTCTTCAACTCTTGTTCGCTTCCTTGAGCTCTTGTTCGCAATCTTCATGGTGTTTAATATATAAAATAGTCATAATGTTCCCCCTTATATAGGCATTGCATGATAAATTCCTCATCTCTTGTGAATTTCTTAATCCATATTTGAAGAGAAGTATTTTCTTATCCGGCACGGCCTATGACACGGTCGTGCTTTAATTCGATCAATTCGACAAGGTCTAAAACATGATCATACTTCTATTTAAGTTTTCACTTAGAGAGACACACGACCATGCTTCTAGCCGTGTCATTGTTTCTTCAATTCTTCAAGTTAGGCAGAGATGGATATGGGCTGCAACATGTCCGTGTTTCAGCTAAAAAGGTCTTATGAATAAAACGGGTTGCGACACACCGATGTCATGGCCATGCTCAATTTCTATCATTATTTGAGAAGTCCTTAAACTATATTACCTACAAAAAGAGGAAAAATAATTAAAATTAAAAATAATCCTAATCAAACTAAAATTAAACCAAAAATATTTAAAATTCTAAACTAAAAACTAAGCCTAATTAAACCTAAATTCTTTAAAGATAACTATTATTAACCTAAAATTCATATAAAATTCATTAAAATTCAACTTAAAATATATATAAAAATTATATACATCATAAAAAAAAATGGTTAATAGCACCAAATATTATATCATCAATATATATTTGAACAATAAGCAAGTCATCATGGCATTTCTTAAAGAATAATATTATGTCAACTTTACCTTTTGAAAATCCCTTTTTCCAAAAGGAAGCCGTTCAACCTCTCATACCAAGCTCTTGGAGCTTGTTTCAAGCCATAAAGTGCTTTGGTTAATTGAAAGACATTATTAGGAGATTCATGACTTTTAAAATCTGAAGGTTGTTTAACATAAACTTCCTCTTGAATTTATCCATTTAGGAACACACTTTTCACATCCATTTAATATAGTTTAAAGTTCATGTATGATGCGAATGTTAATAACATCCTAATGGCCTTTAACCTTGCAACTGGGGTAACGGTTTTATCATAATCAATGTTTTCTTCTTGATTATAACCTTTAGCCATTAATCTAGCCATATTCCTAGTTATAACACCTTATTTATTTAATTTATTCTTACAAACCTATTTAATGCCAACAATGGAATGATTTTTAGGTCTAGAAACTAAGTTCCAAACCTTATTTCTCTTAAATTGATTAAGTTCTTCTTGTATGACAAGGACCCAATATTCATCCTCCAAAGCCTCACTAGTAGACTTTGGTTCAATTTGAGAGATAAAGGCAAAATTAACTAAAAGTCTTAGATTAGATCTAGTGGTACTCCCTTTGAAGTGTTACTTATGATGAGCTTCTTGGGATGATCGTTCTTATAATGCCAATCCTTTGAAAGTTCCTCCTTTAAGGTTAGTTGAGGTGCCTTATAATTCTCTTCTTTCCAACTCCAATTTTTTTGTAGTTTTACCCTATTGAAGGTTCATCTCCATGAAGTCATCTACAACACCATCAATATGAATTTCTCATATCAAGTGGATTAGATTCATCAAATACAATACGTATTGACTCTTCTATGACTAAACTTCTCTTATTAAACACCCTATATGCTTTTATAGAGGTGGAATAGCCTAGAAATATGTCTTTACCGACTTTGGAGTTAAATTTTCCAAGGTTATCTTTGGTGTTTAATCTAAAGCATTTATGACTAAATACTCTTAAATATGAGATATTGGACTTCCTATTGTTCCATAGATCATAAGAAGTTTTATTTAAAATTGGTCTTTTAAAAACCTGATTTGAAATATAGCAAGCGGTGTTAATGACTTTCGCCTAAAAGTATAATGGCAAGTTATACTCATGGAGCATAGTTCTAGGCATTTCCACCAAAGTTCTGTTCTTCCTCTCAACTACCCCATTTTGCTGAGGTGTCCTAAGGGAAGAATAGGTATGTGAAATGCCAATTTAATCATAATAACTTTTAAAACATTCATTTTCAAACTCGGTTTCATGATCACTTCTAGTTAAAATACAAAAACCTTTTTCTTTTTGAACTCTTTTTGAAAATTTTTAAAAAGCATTGAAAGCATCATTTTTATGAGCTAGAAAGAAAACTCAAATGAATCTAGAGTAGTCATCGACTAGAACAAACGCCTAAAGCATTCCACCTAAGCTAGCAATCCTAGTAGGAATAAATAAATCCATATGAATTAGCTCAAGAGGCCTAGAAGTTGACACTCTATTTTTGAGTTTAAAAAGAGGACTTAACTTACTTCCTCTAGATTCCCAATTCTTTTTAAGTAGGATTCTTAGAATCTTTGTGTTCACTTCCTCCTTATTGTAGTACTTCCCAAGCTTTTTGAGTGTGGTGAGGAGTGCATTGGGGTGGTTGGTCATTTCAGTTATGGTTTCTTGAGGCTTCATTTTAAAAAGCTTATACTAATACACATGAAATTGAACTTTCTTACTTCTCACTTAAACATTGCCTTCATAATGTTTTTCAAGTGTTTCCCATATCTCCTTGGCGAATTGGTAATGTTGCACCTTGCCTCCCTCTTCTTTAGACATAGATGTAAGCACGATGGTCATGGCCTTCTTGTTTTTATGATTTTCATCTCTTTGATCTTGTGACCATGAGATGACTTCAACATCATCTACCTTTCCTTTAAAAGGTTCCCAACCTTTTAGCATAACATCTCACAATCTAATTGGATCATTACCTAGATATAGCTCTATTTTGAAGTTCTAATATGGTTTATCATTACCATAAAAAAAAGGTCTAAAATATGTAAAGCTTAAAGTTTCACTCTTATGATCTTAAGTTCTAACAATTAAGTACCTAGAACCTAAGCTCTAATACCAATTAAAAGGCCTTAAAGGAAGATAAATAGGGCGAATTTGAATTTGAAAGAAGATTAAAACAAGTTTTAAAGAAAAAATAAAGAAAAGTAAGGAGATTGGGGAGAAAAGCAACTTGTATATATAATTTAAGGAGTTTGGTTCCTCAATGAACCTACATCTCCACCTAACTTATCCCCAAGTTAGGATTTTATAAACCCACAACCAATCTATTACACACTTAGATTGATTATAATTGAGTTTTTGAGGCTTAAATCAAACCACACTTAAACTTTTCTGAGCTTAGCTTTAACCACAACTCAAATTCCCAATTATTTTATGGCTCATACTTAAACCAATTCCTTAGAGAGAATCCTCACTTCCCTTTCTTTCTAACCTAAAAAGGAGTAGAAGATAAGAATTTCTAAATCTATTCACACAAACACAAACTCTTAAAGAGTTTATTAAAGCACTATTAATTGAATTCAAAAAAATGAATGTTTTTTAGTAAAGTAGATAGCGAAGGATTTAATAGATTACCAAACTCTCTAACTTGAATAATGAAGTTCAAAAGCTTGCTTTTATACTTAGAGAGTGAAAAATGGTTGTTGGAGTGTGTTCAATTTATCTCTAAGCTTCTCCTTCTTTATTAAATGGTCTTTCAGCTTTTCATAGAAAATTGCCTACTCACAATCATAAGGGTCATGCTCATGATTGTAAAGGTTGAAATTATAGCTATTGCAATTGACTAATAGTCATTTGAGAAGTGCCACATCAGTTCTTCGTTACTTCTCACGATCATGACTTATTATCATCACGATCGTGATATACTTCTCATGATTGTGATCTTGCATGTGAGGTTCACTATCTCTATTCTTTCCTTAAGGATGTTTGGAGTCATGAGCTACTTGGAGTCCTTAATCGTGATCTTAATTATGAGGATCTCTGTATTCTTTATCACTTGTGTTCTCTTAATAGCAAGATTATGATCATCATGGACCTAATTGTGAGAGGCACCATCACGATCATGAGATGGATAGTGAGGGTCTGTCTTCAAAGAATTTGAGTGGGTTCAAGGTGATGATGCTCGTGGGAGAGCTCATGATCGTGAGGCCACTCATGAGGACCTCTACCAACTTGAAAAAAATACTTCATATTCATCCTCTAAAATACTTCAACTTTATATATAGTTTAAAAACACACTTGAACACATAAATAAATGTATCAAAATTGTTTTGTTAAGGTCAAAACTAGAGCGATTGCACATTGATCATGCAAATGATTAATAGAGGGATTTAAAAAATTTATTAGTGTTGTCTGACATAAATTTAAGATCCCATCTAGATGGACTATGTCTAGGAATTGCTTTGATTTATACCTAAATAAGAGGTAGAAATTAAAAAATTTATTAAAATCCCATAATCAAAAGAGTTAGTATCATTACTGACTCATAGACTTTAATTTAAAGAATTAAGTAATTAACTATATATGCATCATTGCACATTTCAAAGATGATGAGTGGGAGTTACAAAAGAGAATCCTTTCCTTTATGCTTATTACCTCAAACAGGGGTGAATACATAACTAATGCTTTGGAAATGTGTTTGCTTGAATGGGGGATTAAGAATGTGCTCATTATCACTATAGATAATGCATATTTTAATGACACTGAATTAACTATTTTCAAAAGGAAATTGATGAGTTGGGGTGGAAATACTGTTAGAACTTAGTATGTACATATGAGATGCATTGTAAACATATTTAACTTGGTTTGTAAATGAAGGGTTGAAAGATATTTTTGTTTCTATTAAAAGAGTTAAAGATGCTATTAAGTGCATAAAAAATTCATCTGCTAGGTTGAGGAAGTTCGAAGAGTGTAGTTAGTTAGTTAATACTAAAACTAAGTTTGCCTTATCATTTGATGTGCCAACTAGATGGAATTCAACTTATATGATGTTGAAAACTACATCCATGTATGAAAAAGCTTTTGAGAAATTTGAAGAACAAGAACTTGCATTTAGAAAGACTTAGGTAAAGTACAATGACTTCTTTTATTGGCAGGTTATGAACAAATTAGTTGAATTATTACAATATTTTTATGAAATGACCATGAGAATCTCAAGTTCTTATTATGTGACTACAAATTCATTTTTTAGTAAAATTTTTAACCTGCATTGCATGTTGACTAAGTGGAAAGGATCTGGTGATACTTTTGTTATGTTAACGGGTATGAACATAAAAGGAAATTTTGATAAGTATTAGGAGGATCCTAAGAAAATGAATCTCTTGATATTTCTTGCTAACATATTGGAACCTAGAGATAAGTTGGAATATTTGGAATTTTATTAGCTTAAATGTATGGTGAAGTAAGAGGTTTCAGCTTATTCTCTTTAGTGAATTCTACTTTATTTGAGTTGTTTAATGAATATGTTATTTTATATAATCCTGTAAATGTGAGTGACAATTAACCACAAAGCAGCCTCTTTGTTTAGAGCAGTCAATATGCTCCTATGCCTATTCTATCAACTAAAAAATCAATATCGATGTTGAAAGCTAAGTTTAAAAAGTATAAGAGGGAGACTTGTTTTGGTGGAAGTAAGAGATATAAGTTAGAAATATACTTTAATGAGGCAATTGTAAAAGAGGGAATTTTGATATGCTGAGGTGGTGGAAGCTGAATTCAGAGAGATTCCCAACCCTCTTTCAATTGGCTTGTGATATGTTAGTTGTCTCAACCTCCATTATTGCTTCTGAATTAACCTTTAGCACCAGAGGAAGATTTCTAGATGTATTTAGGAGTTCATTGACTTTTAAATTAGTAGAAGCACTAATCTACAACCAAGATTTTCTGTAAGTGGCTTTAAAGTCAATTTTAATTGAAGAGGCTATTGAGGATCTTGAAAACTTTGAAAAGGGTAAGTTGATTCAATTGATTTTTATTTTTTAACATTTGAATAATAATTAATAGTATCTAATGAAGTTTCTTTTCATTTGTTGCAGATTTACCCCTAGTTGGTGTTGGCCCATTCTCACATCTAAATATGGTTTTTAATACATTCAGTAAAATTAGCCCATTATTCACTTATTTTTTATGTTTTTTATGTGCAAATTTTTGTTGTGACCAACACTTGCATCTATTATTTTTGTATTGCATTGACAACTTTTGTTATATGCCTCTATTTTTTTTTTACCTGTGTTGCTTTTATGTGACCAGCTTTAGGTGCATTGTGGTGTTGTTGCATTACTGTTCTGTGAATTGTTAGGCTACGATGAAGCTTCCACCTCTTATCCTCTGATTTGTAAAGGAATTCTTAGTTATATTTCTTTGGTGACACTGACTTAGCTCTTTTTGTTGCTAGAAATGTGGCTTATAAAGCTCTGTTCATTATCTTTACTTCTTTATCTTATATTTTTATGTGGCTTTAACATTTCAAAAGAATTAATAACTTTGTTATTGCAGACTATATACATACTAAGTTACTACCTATTTTGCCTTCTGCCCTTCTATGTCGTAGTAACTTCAGACAATTATTCTTAAATATGTTTTCCAATACTTGTGTTATATCTAATGTCCACTGATTTTATAGGGAGTATCCAATTCAAACTTTGATTTATATGTGTTTTTCAATTTTTATTTTTGAGGCAGTGATGATTGTTTCCACTCTTAATATATGAATCAAAAGTGGAATGGTTTTGCTTAAGTTTCTAGATTTGGCGGTATTTTTATTCTGCTAATGATTTGACAAATATAATCTGAGTCTAAAAATTGTGTTATTTTTATTGCAGATTCTCCTTTTTGATGGAAATGCGCATTTTCGGGTAAATTCTCTTGATGGTACCAAAACTTTGCACTCGATTACAAAATGGTACCATTACTTCAATTTGTATCTTTTTGGTACCAAAACATCGATTTTAGTTGCACCGGGAAGTCCCAAAAATAAAATCAAGCCAAATTTGATGATGCGGCAAACATAAATGCCCCATCAGCAACCACATCGACAAACTGTTGCAACTTATTTGATGTTTTGCTTTGTAGACCAGTTGAGAGAATTCTGAAATAATCAAATTCTGAACAAACAGCATCATTAACTTAAGCTTTTTTTGCTTTTTTTTCACTTTTTGTTTTTTTATTGTTGATGCGTCATACGAAATGGCTGCTGACGGGGCATCTCCGGTTGCCACGTCATCAAATTTGGTCCGATTATGTGTTTGGGACTTCCTGGTGCAACTAAAATCTATGTTTTGGTACCAAAAAGATACAAATTGAAGTAATGGTACCATTTTGTAATCGAGTGCAAAGTTTTGGTATCGTTCATAGAATTTACCCCATATGGAAGACATTCTTTTTTGTGGTTTTTTTTTTGGCAGGCTAACAAATCTTATTTTTGTATTGTGAATATTGAGTGTTTTTTTTTTTTTTTTTGTAAAGATAGAACTATAGAATTAAATATAGAAGTAAATACAACACAATGTATTTGTAATGGGCATGTGGCCATATTTTTTTTGTTGGAGCCTCAGGTTGTCTAACAATTATGGCCATATATTTTTGTCAGAGCCTTAGGTTGTAAATGATTATAGACTAAGCCCAAATTTTAATTAAATTTTTAAAAGTTTTTTTTTATGTCTTGGGCTCAATAAAGGTAGCCCAGATTGGCCAGCCCATTAAATAGCCCACATAGATTTTCCAAACTAATCCATTTGAGTTTCTTCCCCACTCGAATAGTCGGTTTCATCATCAAATTCCTGTAGTTCGGTTAACCACTCGGTTTCACATATTTCTCCCCCAAACCAAACCGACATGCCCGTTGCTCATCCTATTTCATATAGTAAAATCTATCACTATATTAGATACATTCAATGCTTTTTATTTTGTCAAGTTTTTTAAACTATGTCAAATATTGTAAAATGTAGAAAAAAAAATTTAATATTAATATTTAAATGTTAATATATTTTCTAAATTTTTAATATGATTAAAAAATATTTTCGAATAAAGTTACAAAATCAATTTTCACTATATTTAAATATTTTTTTATCTATTAATAACAAGATAATAAATTTTATTAATTTGCATAATAGAATTTTAACTTTAACCTTATACGTTTAAATGAAAAATAATAATATTAATTTTAATTAATTCAATTTATTGAGTTATTATTTAACAAAAAAATACAAAAATATTTGTAAGTTGTTATTTAATTGTATTAAAATACCAAAAAAAAAAGTTTAAATTTTAGTAATTTGAGTTTTTTTAGACAAATTTAGAAGAAAATATTTAAAAAAGTTTTTAATGTATGTAAAAGTAAAAGTAAAAGTATAAGGGTTTCATACATCACAATTAAAGTTAAGGGTAAGGAAAATGATTTTTTTTTTCATAAAATAAGAAAATTTGTGATTTTTACTATGGTACAAATATTTGTATCTATATAGATAGAATTAGAACCTTTAAATTATTTTTTGTTTAATTACGACCATTAATTATCCTTGTTTATTAATACCTATGAAATATATCAATGGTCATAATTAAATAAGTATTAATCTAACAGTTCTAACTGTATTTGTATAGATACAAACGTTTGTACTGAAGAACTTAAAAATTATAAAAATAATGTCTAAATTTTTAGTTTTTTGACTATTAGATAGAGTTTTATTACCTTGAAATATCTAATAACAACAAACAATAAATGAAATCTAGGGGCCAATTAAACCAAACACATTGCTCTTCCATTAGCCAATGTTCTTGCCAATTTTTGAACAACATGGTTTCCAGAACGTCTAACACAACTAATAGCATAGTATGAAAGTCCTAAAATAAGCTCCTTACAATCTACCACTATAGAACTAGCCATGGATCTGTGGGTTTCTGAACTCTGAAGATCTTGAGCTAAAATTAATTAATCTGTCTCTATCACCACATTATTGACTACTCTCTCCTTTATCCATCTTAAAGCTTCTCTCATTCCTAAGGCCTCAGCTTCAAAACCATCACTACACCCTTCAATCTGCCAACTCTTTCCAGCTATGAATTGTCCCTAATGGTCATTAAGAACAACACCAAAATCAACCTTATTTATGGATAAGAATAATGATACATTTACGTTCA
Source organism: Mallotus japonicus (assembly GCA_949634005.1). Classification (NCBI taxonomy): domain Eukaryota; kingdom Viridiplantae; phylum Streptophyta; class Magnoliopsida; order Malpighiales; family Euphorbiaceae; genus Mallotus; species Mallotus japonicus. Next base: position 3,719 of record CATIWK010652434.1, on the reverse strand, counting down.
GCTTAATTCAACCTTAGGTAGGGCGTTGCCATGTTTGTAACTGAGTAGGTAACATATTACAAATTGCTAGGGAGCCCAAACTAAGTTGAGTTACTTTTTATTACTACGAAGTATTAAAGGCAATATTAAGCACTATTGAACATAAAACTTCTCTTATTTTCCATATTAGATCATTTTGACGCTTCCACAAGCTTCAGCAAATCATTACCATTATTGGAAAGAAGTGAAAAATCCTTGAACTACTGAAATTAAAGACCTTGTCCAACATTCTTGAGCAAAAAGGCACAAAAGCATTACATGAAGAGTTATTTCCTCTGTATTTGCACACCTTGGGCAAAATTTATTAATAGGAACTCTTTTGCATGTCAAAGCTATATTTATTGGTAAGCAATGAGAGACAACTCTCTATACACAATGCTTCACTTTGGGAGGGATCTTTAACTGCCATAACCTTTTTTAAAAACTTGAACTACCAGTCTTAAAGCTCTTTGATTCATTTTGAGTGATACGACATCCACTTTTAACTGTGTAAGAACCCTTTCTATCAAACATCGACTACCAAATATCCTTTTGGTGACTGTTACTCAAATGCAATCTGATTATAAGTTCAAGAATTCGACGAAAGTCTAAGCCACTAAAAGCTTTAGGTTTACTCAAGAAAGCCCAACTTTTCTAATGAATACCCCTTACATCATCCTTCTTTATTCCTCACCTATATGAGTTCATTAACCCTTTAAGCTCTTCATAAGGTCCAATGGCAATAGGAACACATTCATCACATAATTAGGCAACGTTTGAGCCACCATCTTAAACAAGACCTCCTTCGTTACTCTAAAAAACACTTTCTTATTCCACCTATGAATATTCTACCATATTTTATCCTTCAAATAATCCAAGATATCTATTTTATTCTTTCTTATAAGTGAACCCAAATAAGAACAGTTCCCATCAAATTTTGAAATTTATAATGCATTGCACATATATACTTAAAGCTGATTTACAATATTTGTACTAAAATGAATGGAAGATTTAGCAAAATTAATATACTGACCTAATGCATTCTCGTAAAGCCTCAGAATCTTTATTACCTTTTGACATTCACTTAACTTAACCTTGAAAAAGAAATAACAATCATATGCAAATAGAAGATAAGATATGCTGGGCGCATTCCTTGTAATCTTGTATCTATGGATAAGCCCCAAGCTTTCTCTGCCATTGAATTCAAGCCCTCCTCACACAAGATGAAAAAGTAAGGAGATAGAGAATCTCCCTAGTATAGTCCCTACTGAGACTAAAAAGGACCAATTTCATGCCTGCCATGGATAATCTTATATTGGACAATAGTAACACATGCATAATTAGGTCCACCTATTTACTATCAAAGTCGAGTTTTAGCATAATTTCTTTGAGAAAGACACTCAATCCCGTCGTATGCTTTACTCATATCCACTTTTAAAGCTACATATCCTTTGCCTCTTCTTCTCCTCTTTAGATAATGCATGATTCAAATGCAATTAAAATATTTTTCATTATTAACCTCCCTTGCACAAATGCACATTATGATTCCAAAACCACATGAGGCAATACCACCTTCATTTTATTAGTTAATACCTTTGCTATAATCTTGTATAAAACATTGTAAAATGATATTGGCCTTATGTCTCCCATATTTTCAAGACTCTTCTTCTTGGAAATGAGAGTGATATTTGTATCGTTTAAACCTACTGGAAAATTAACTACATTTAATTATTGTACGCAAGCATCAGTAACATCTTTGCCAACAATACTCTAATAATTTTGATAAAACGTTGGATTTATTCCATCAGGTTTGGAAGATTTATCCAGATGCATATAAAAGAGAGCTTCTTGCACTTCTTGAGAAGTGAATGGAGCTAGTAATATCCTATTATCATCTTGAGAAACCTTATAGGTCACATTATCCAACATGCTTCCAACCTCCACATAAGTGGCTTTAAATTCATCATTAAAATAATTAGCTATGAGCTCTCCGAGACCCGAGTTCCATTTAACCCATCTACCGTTAGATGCCTTTAATATGGAAATCATATTAGTGTATAGTCTTCTTAAAGTAACCAAATGGTAATAGTGGAAAATCTAATCTCCTTCTTTGAGCCAGAACTACTTCGCTCTTTGTTTCCAATAAATCTCCTTTTGATTTAGAATGTCATAATACTTTGCTTGAGCTGTACCAAACTCCCTCATAGCCATGCTATCTCGCCCATTATGAAATTGAGACATTTTTTTTATAACATTGGTGGATAGGCTTTTTTAAATGTCTTTTTGTCTTTATCTCACTTTTACAACATTAACCCATATTGCTTAAGCTTCTCTTGAATTTGCAATCCATTCACATCACCCCAGCTTTGAGTAACTATCGATCTACATTCTCAAATCGAAGCTGATGGTGGTGAATTGCATCAACAGAGACAATCGGGGTCTTAAAAATATGCTTATGGTCAAAAGTTGTTACCTCCAAGTTAAACATTTTTGCATTTAGAAAAGCCTCTAGCCAATCTCTACTCACTACCGTTATATATATATATAACAATTCAGTTTGGTTTAGGAAGTGAAATTTGAATTCTAAATCCATTACGTGCTATTGCTTTCCATGATATTTATATGTATAATAAAAAAATAATTAAAAACAACCTACGCATTGTGCTTATGCACAATTAATTGCTTTTAAATTTTAAAAACTTACACAATTACACCCTTTAGAAAATTTTAGAAAACTGTGTAATATGAACAATAAATAGAATTCTTTGAAAAAGTAGTTCTAGTTTTCCAAAATAAACAGTTCCTAAAAATTTTGAGTTTAAAACTCTACAATCACCATCACTGACATTGATTACAATTTATCATATTTTATGATGAGAAGTAAGAGATGACTATCTCTATTATATATTTCCTGGTAAATTGTATAAATGGTCACTAAACTTTATTAGTGATTTCAATTTAGTTATAAAACTTTAATTTGTGACTTTTTGGTCACGAAACTTTGATTTTTTTTAAAACGTAGTCTCTTTTTGAAATTTTAAGCCTTAAAGTTATATAATATTACCATTTTAGTCCAGAAGATTATTTTCTTGCAAATAAGTCCATAGGTTCTAAAGATAATAAATAAAGTAAAAATATATATTTTTGTTTTTTCCATACCTTCCATTGTAGAAAGTCTTGTCCATTATTTGTGTTTATTTGATTGGTCTAATACTAACAGTTTGAGAGTTTTAAGACAAGAATTATTCGATGAAGGACAGGAAGAGGTTAACATTCACCAAGAATATCATAATCAATATACTGTGACTTTGTTAGATAAATGGGAAATCACACTACAAGAATCTGCCGATTTAGCGACGGAAATTAGCAACGGAAAATTCTGTCGCTATTTAGAGACGGATTAGCGACGGAATTATCAGCTTAGCGACGGAATATATTTAAAAAACTAAATTGATTTAATTTAGCGACGGAATTTTTAATCCGTCGCTATTTTAGCGACAGAATCGTATTTCCGTCGCTAATTTAGCGACGGATTTCATTTTTGTCGCTAATTAGCGACGGATTTCATTTCTGTCGCTAAAATAGCGACGAATTTCATTTCCGTCGCTATTTTAGCGAAAATTAGCGACGGATTTCCATTTCCGTCGCTAAATGTTGAATTTCAAAATTTTATTTTCATTTAATTTAAAATTTAATCATGT
>CATIWK010651867.1:0-21771 GCA_949634005.1 Mallotus japonicus | reverse complement strand
TAAATAAATATAATATAAATTATTTAACATTAATAAAATAATTATAATTCATAAATCAACTCATAAATAATTTCATTTAATATTAAATAAATATAATTTAAATTATTAAATATAATTAATTACTATTTAGCACAAAACTACAAATTATTAAATATAAATTTATTAGTTACATAAATTTTTCGAATTCCCGTTTTGGATCATACTATATTGATCCGTTCTGATAGAACCGAATTTCCATACCGAACCGTCCTGAAATATGGAATGTTACCAGTACCGAACCGTTCCGAAATATGGGATGATACTAGAGATTTTATTTTTAAAATCCCCGAAATGTGGTACGGAATCCCTGGATTTACCCGAACCGTGCTCACCCCTACTTCTTATACTTGGAAAAAGTATATATAATTTTGGCCTTTAATCTCATTTTTTTAAATAATAGTAGTTTTAAAAATTAAAAAAATACAAAATTTCAAATTAATACTAAATAAAAGTCAGAGCTTTTCCATTAGATTTTTTTTTTCAAACAATGAATTTTAATCATTTTTTGTGTTTCAATACTTAATTTTCTTTTATTTCAAAGTATAAATTAAGAAAATACTTATATATTTTTATTATTTATAACAAAATATAAATTTGACACTCACTTTAAAATAAAATGAAAACTTAAGGACTACGAAGGCAATATTTAGTCCAAGGCACAAATATAAAACTCCTTGCATTAGAGGGAAATAGAAAAATATTTTATGAGTACATTAGTATTAATTATAAGTATAAAGGTACTTAACATTATTTCATATCATGCAAACTTAAGAGAACTCAAATGAAACTAAATAATAAATTACAAAACAAGAAACCATAAGTAAGCACTAACATTTATATCCTTCGTTTTTTTTTTTTTCAAAAATATGTACGCGACTTTCTCTATTTTTTATTCTTTCTAATTTATGTTGATTTCGACTTTCTTTTTGCTCTTATCATTAATTGAAAGAGAAGGTTTTGGAGGCATTTCCAAGCTTTCAACATCTCCTTCCAGCATCTCTATAACTTTGTGCATTGAAGGACGATGAATAGGCTCCAGTTGTATGCACCACAATGCAACTATAATCATCCCCTTTACTATTTTCTTTTCTTCATCTGAAACAGCTCCCAAATATATGTCGTGTCCTCTACTGCATTGATCATAAGCCCATGTAGGGAAGTAAATTTGGCTAGAATGTTCAGCAAATGCATCCAAGCTCTTCCTTCTTCCAACCATTTCCATCAACAACACCCCAAAGCTGTAGACATCTGCTTTATGTGATATTCCTCCGATATTTTTGTAGAACAATTCAGGAGCCATGTAACCCATTGTCCCTCTTGCTGCAGTGAGTGACACAATACTATTATTTGTTGGATATAGTTTTGCAAGCCCAAAATCCGAAACTTTTGGAAGGAATTTTTCATCAAGAAGGATGTTGTGTGGCTTGATGTCAAAGTGCAAAATTTGCATATTGCAATCTTCATGAAGATACTTGATGCCACGAGCTACACCAAGGGAAATCTCATACATGTTTTTTATGCTTATTGGAATGCTCCCTTCTCTTGAAAATAAGTGTTTTTCAAGAGATCCATTAGGCATGAAGTCATATACAAGAGCACGCTTTGATCCCTCGGCACAAAATCCAACAAGACGTACTATATTAACATGGTAAATTCTTCCAATAGTAGCAACTTCATTGATGAATTCTTGTCCATTAGCTTTAGACTTGCCTAATATTTTTATCGCAGCAAAGTGACCACTTCTAAGTTTTCCTTTATATACTGAACCATAACCTCCTTCACCAAGTTTTTCTTTAAAACCTTTAGTGATCTTTTTGATATCCGAGTAAGAGTATCTAATTGGCAAGAGAGTATCATAATTTTGAAGAAACTCTTCAATATTATTGTACATCGATAAATGCCTCTTTTGCCATTTATATATCAAAAAGAAGGTAACACCAATCGACCCAAAAATGAATATTGCCCCACGATATAGCACTAAAAAAATAAAAATAAAAAGAACAATAGTTAGAGAAGATTTGATATTATATAGGCTATAAATATCAACATTGTGATTTGAAAAAGAATCGTGATTGTTTCTAGTTAATTTTGTATTTTTATCCATTATTTGTAATTGATGATGCCACATTTCTTCATTGGTTATTATTAATTAGGGTAAATTACAATTTCCCCTGTATTTTGGCCTATTACATTACTTCATCCATGACATTTTAAAAAATATTTATTAATTATTGTATTTATTCATCCTTGTAATACTTCATCCTCGACAGTAGGACTAATTGTTAGAATCCCACATTGGAAATATATAAACCAACTAAAGGGCATATAAATGATAAGAGCCAACCACCCAATTGACTAGTTTTAGTCTTTTGGTTATGGTTGGGCTCAAGTCTCTAAAGCCCATCTCTCTCATTCGTGTTGCCGCTGCCTTTCAGTTCAAAAAAATATGGGTTTCAAGTGTCAACTGCCAAATCCCAGTTGCACTTGAGGGGGAGTGTTAGAATCCCACATTGGAAATATACAAACCAAGGGCATATAAATGATAAGGGTCAACCACCCAATTGACTAGTTCTAGTCTTTTGGTTATGGTTGGACCCAAGTCTCTAAAGCTCATCTCTCTCATTCGTGGACTCCCCATTTATTTCAACCCAATTCTATATTCTCAAATTCTATTACTAATGAGTATTAACGGAATAAAATATAAGGATGAATAAATATTTTTTAAAATGTTAGGGATAAAGTAGTATAATAGGCCAAAATATAGGGAAAATTGTAATCTACCCCATTAATTTTTAAAAAAAAAATCTGATACCAAAATTTTTTTTTTTTTACCAAAATACCAAAATATATTTGTGATTGATTTTTTAGAAAGTAGGAATATACTTACCAAGGAAGGAAACCATAAATGGGAGCAAACCTGCAAGATAGACAAATAAAATTACAAGATAATATATGCAATGTAAATCATGTGAAGACATTAAAAAAAAACTATTAAATTTGGGCCCTAAAAGTTACTCTTTAATTATTATCTTTGAAGATCCTTCAAAAAAAAAAATTATTATCTTTGAAGTCTGATATGTACAAAAGTTTTAGAATAAATGCAACGGACTTGATAACTTTAGGGTCTAAGGGCACCACTGACTTAACAATCAGTTTGATTAATGAGCAGGAAATAAGATTGACAAGAAAGTTTAGTCCAAGGCAGCATTTTTTTAACAGTGGGTGAGTTTGTTAATAGTTTGTTGTAATTTTAAAGTAGCAAAATTAATTTGAGTTATGATATTATTCATCAAGTAGTTGTTTATATTAAATAGAAAATAAAATGTGTATCATTTTTTTTTTTTTTTTTTGTTAATCAAGCATTGTATTCAACTCAGAAAAGTCACAATTTTTATATTAAATCCTAAAAAAAAAAACTCTTATATTCACAGAAGCGCAAACTAACAACAATTTGGATAATTGTTAGATAGAAGGTCCATAAATTCACATAAACACTAACTTATAAGATTTTATTCTAAAATTTTGTTTAAAAAAAATCTAATTTAGTCTAATTTAAAATAAAAAGATTCTATCAAGAATTAAAAAATAAAGATGCAATGTCAACATTGAATTATAATTGAGAGTTCAAATTACCCTTATCCTTGACATAAATATTGCAACATTAACATTAAGCATCCAACAAACAACATTATAATTATTATTATTATTTTCCTTCTTTCTCTTTATTTTTCTTTGTTTCTGAAAAGAAAATTTTTTTGATAAGTTCATTGGAAAAAATCTGAAGTGAAACAATATTAATACAAAATAAAATTGACTCTAAATTCTGAAGCCTATAAATGTAAATTATAGAAATGAGCAAACCATTTAAGAATATATATCAAAATTTGCCAAATAATTTTCCAAATTGAAATATTTAGGGTCATATCAAAAGCTTGGAATAAATTTATAAAAAAATATTTACCCCGTTCAATTCCACCAAAGAATTTATTTCATTTCCAAATAAATTCTAAATATAAATCATTTTCAAATGAATTTTTAAATTCATTTAAACCAAACATATTTTACTAATAAAAATTGGTTTAAATTTAAACAATTCCATAAAATTAAAAGTTGAAATTAAAAATGAATTTAAAAAGTTTTTATTTAAACTAAACATATTTATAAAATTCCACAAAATTTCATGAAATTCATTTGAACCAAACAAATCTTAATTTTTTTGAGTCAATGGACAACTATTATGATAACAGTGTTCTTATATTTCAAAGTAACAAGTGTTACTAAAGATGTCATGTTAGAATTTATACACTTAAATTTGAACATGATAAATAATGGATTACATTTGCCAAAAATTATATTAATTAAAATATATTTGTCAAAATTAAAAAATTTATGATAAATTTTACAATAAATTAAATTATAATGGTTTGATTTTTTTTAACCAACATTCTTAAATTATAGAAAATCTCTTTATTTGGATAATATTGTTTTCTAATTTTTAATCATTGAAATTATTAATTTATTAAATAAATATTTCATTAATTTAAGAACGCAAAGTTTCAAAATAAATAAATAAATAAATAAGAACACGAAGATCCACTGAATACATAATATGTTGGATATAGATGTTCTCACCTAGTGCATAATAGCCTGGATAACGTATCGACCTACCTGTATTAACAAAATAAATGATAACAAACTGTATTAACAAAACAAATATTAAAATATATTAGGAAAATAAAAATATCTGTACCTAGAAAATTATTACTATTTATTTTGTTAACAGAATGTAGAATTTGTTCAATAATGTGCAGAGTAAATTCATTTTTTTCTTAATTATGGACCAGAATTTGTAACAATATATTAATTTGTGGTATTAGAGTAAAAAAACATTAAATATTATAATTTTACAGATTTTTTTTATACTTTTAATTTTGACCAAAAAAAAATTCTAATTTAGTCGATTTTTGGTAAATATATTCCGACATTGATTTTGATCAAATTGAGTATGAAAGTGTCATCATGACATCTTTTAAGTGATATTGTTGATGTGTCCTATTTCTACATCAAATTCCTATTTACACATCAAATTCCTATTGATGTGTAAATATCAAATATGTGCAATTTGTAATGTCAAAGTTGTCCAAAATTATAATTTTGGCAAATATATTTCAATTTTTCTCATTATATCATATTTTACTGTTATATATATATATATATCTAGTTAACTTTGAGGTATAGTTGATGGTCCAATTTAACCCTTTGGCCTATACACATTTATCTAATTCATAAACTATTTTGAAAATTAAAGTTTTTATGTAATTAATAACTACAAATATTATATAGCTAAACACATAGTATTACAATATTATTTATTTTAAATATGTAAATTTAATTTTAATACAATTATTATTACTTTCAACCTTCTACAAAAATTAATACATGTATGGACAACATGCATTTAATTATTATACTATTATTATTTTTTTTTTGAGAGAAGCTATTATTAGTTATTAATCATGCGAATGTATTTTATATTGAAAAAGTTTATTAATTAGATTAATATGTGTTGGTATTAAATGAATTATATATATTTAAAATTTTTATATTTAAACAATAAAAAAATTAAAATATTATAATTAACTACTAAATAATATATATTTAAATAAAATGTAATATTTTTTAGAAAATAGAATATTTATAAATAAATTAGAAATTTAAGATAAATTTACTACCAATCACAAATATTTAATCTTTTTAAAATAATACGCAGTTGATGAATAGTTTTAATTAGAATATTAAGTCAGCATCTTCCCACTCAATTTTAATCAAAATTGATGGTAGGTTATATTTACTAAAAATGGCTGAATTTAAATATTTATGTCGAAATTAAGAATATAAAAAATTTATAACAAATCATAAATATTTGATATTTTAAGATTAATAGATATATTAAATTTGTAATATATTTGATGACGCAAGGGAGGAATTGTGATATGTCATTGTTTAAAGAAATTTTATAATGATTCTGACCTTTGATGATTTGGAAGGTCAAATAAATAATATCAAATCATTTAGGATTCCCTAAAACTACTGTATAATATCTTCATTGTTTAATGCTTAGTTTTCTATTCTTAGGTTCTCTAAAATAGATAACTATAAACTAGCAACAAAACAAAGTGCAAAAGGTCTTACCACCCCGAACAATTACGAGTTGTCCAAGCAAGTCTGCAAAAGAGGGAAAAAAAGATAATCTTCAAATAGAAAGTTCAGACAAAAGGGATAAAACTAAGCAATTTTACAAGAAGATTAGCTTTTCTTTTGAAGGTAGAATCCATTAGTATTTTGACATCAAATTAAAGCAATGAATAAATTACTATTATTATTCATTCTTCATTTTACTTTAAAAAGTAATAAAATTATTTTAGAAGTGACTTTTTCATAATAAATAATACATCCAACTAGAAAAATCATTTTCCTATCTATCAAATTGATTTTAAGAATATAAATTTATTAATAATCTATCAATATTTATTATTTATTATAGTCTTAACTTTTAACAGTTTTTTCTTTTGTAACCATACAGAACCAAAGAATGAGCTTTTCACCTTTCGCATCGTCAAATAAATAATATAATGGTCGATCAGTTCTACCTCCGTGATCAGTTCTACTTAGTCCTTCAAATGAATGCCAGATTCCTGTTTTTCTTACTGAAAAACAATAATATTAGTAATAAGAGAAATAAGAATATTGAAAAAAAATGGAATGGTTCTTGGTTCTTACAAATACTTAGATCCTCGAATATCTCTGCAAATGAAAAAAAAAATTATAAACGAAATTCTAACATTTTTTTTATAAATTACAATTTTGATGCTTATATATATATATATATATATATATTCATTCCTCTTCTTCTTTTTTTGAAATGTATATGTAATCTCCTCATTTTATACCTTAAAACTTCACAACTAAGAAAAATAACAAAAAAAATCAATTACATTTTTTTGAAAAAAAAAAAGCATAATATAGATTAAGAAACATAATTGCTATTAGCCATTACAAGAGGCAATACATGGGGAGGATCCTCCTTAAATAAAGGCTAAATTCTTAGATAACTGAGTTGCCCATTGTACCAAAGAGTGAGCAACTACATTACGGTGTCTAGGAACGAACTGAAAAAAAATAATGTCAAAATTCCATGAGAAATATGAAAAATATCTTCATAAATCAGAATATCAGATGATGAACAGAAGACCCAAAAGCTCTGTCTCCTAAGATGGAGATAGCAGTAGCACAGTCAAATTCAATTTCAATCTATTGAAGCCTGACCTTTTAACCAAGTTTGATACACGCCAATATACCTTGAGCTTTAATACTTTAGCATTCAAACTGGATGCAACTTTTAGTCCAGTTGATAACATAATCTCACTCAACCGATTACAAATGATAGCATCTAAACCCACCCCACACTGATCAGCAAAAATAGAAGCATCAATATTCAACTTGAAAGCATCACCTACAGGAGGTTTCCAGGTTGATGTGCCTAAAGAGGACTCTGAAATATCAGTGTTCGATGAACTAATAGTTTCAGGTACCTATGCTTTTTGATGTTATCAAGTTGTGTGGCGGCAAGAAGACTCAAAACTTAACTAGGAATCTATTCTTTCCCATGAACTAGTCTATTTATGGAAAATCAAATATTCGATAATACCTAAGCTACCAATTCGAAGTGCAGAAGCATTATAAATATACCAATGCGAGAAGTATCAATATGCAGGGAAAGAGGGCAGGAAATCTAAATACTTAAAGTTCATGAGCATGACTTAAACAGATGGATATTAGATTCACCATATTTACCACAAAAATAACACTAATTTGTTACCTACATTCCTTGATGATAGAGCACATCTTCACAAGGTGGCATATTGTGGATAAGTCTGCATAAGAAGATCTTAACCTTTGGACTGATAGACAGAGACCAAATATGTTTCCATACTAAAGTTGTTGAACTTTAAGATGATGGAACCTAGATAGCATCGGCCTCTAATTGCTTAGCCACATGATAACCTAACTTCACAGATATTGTCCATCTTTAGTGTGAATCCAAAAATAATGATCAGGTGGCAATTTGAAATTTAATGGCAAATGCAAAATTGCCCCAACTTCAAATGGTAAAAAACAAAGTAAATCAGTTCAGCCTTCTATGTTTTAGTCTTAAAATTAATTAAGTCGTTAGCACATGCTTAGCTCCTAAAAGTTTTGGAACAAAAGGCTTCAAGCCATTAACACTTGAAATCCACTTATCGTCCCAAACCTGAATTGAAGCTTCATTCCCTACACACCAACATAGCCCTTTGTCGGCACAAAAGTTCTACAAAACCCTTTGCTGGTTGCAAGATATCATACAAACTAAAAGAGATCTCTGACTTGTCAAAAATCACCATATGCCCTAACGGCAACTCATACTCCATTAAGATTGACTTGACCTAGAGAATTTCAGTTTGTGTTGCCAAAATATAGAATGTTATCATCAATAAAAAAAAAAAGATATGAGATGTAAATCCTTATTCACTACTGCTTTTGTAATTAGGGCAGATATGTCACCTTTTGGGAACATGCAATATTTTGTCCATATCCAAATTTCATCAAATTTTCACTAGTTCTACATTGTATTTTATGGATCTTTTCACTGAGTTATTTTTAGTCTTAATAAATGCATTTGATGAGCTCGGTCATTCTCCTTATGCCTCTCCACCCACCCCTAAAGAGCTTGCTCTAATTAATTATCTCTTATCTTATAAGCCTATTTCAAATGTTGATCCAATACCTAGATTGTTTAATTACTCTTGATCAGGTAAGACAATGTCTAGTTAAAATTGATACTGATCAATGGTATCATGCTATTGCTACTAAACATGAGCCTTACTTTTATTTTGAGGCAAGTGCTAATTCTCTTTGGCAGCAAGCTATGACAAAAGAGTTCAAATCTTTAGAGAAAACTTGTGCATGGGAATTAATTATTCCTCCTTCTAGCAAGACTCTTAATGGGTGCAAATAGATTTATAATCGCTTTGATGATTATATTCGATGGTACAAAGCATGATTAGTAGTTCAAAGCTATATACATGAATATGGTATTGACTTGCTCTATGGCCCCATTTAACATCTGTTTGCGCTCTACTAGTTATTGCAGTAATCCGTTAATGTAATCTTTTCTCTTTGTTTCCACCACTTACCAATTCTCATCCCTCTCATTAAGCCTCCTTTTTTGTTCAGCTATTATGCTTTGAAATAAGCACTTAAGCTATTATGTTTTACAAAATGCAGCTGTACAGTTACATAATTTAGCTTCAAATCAAGTCTACATGGTTCTGCCCTATTAAGAAATTATGCTTCTCTTACTTTTCATTAATAATGTGATTATTAAGTCTATAATATCTTAGGCTATGTGCTTGTGTGATATTTGATTTAGTTGACTATACAATATTTGATATGATTGCACCATTGTTTTTTTCTTTTTGGTTTACTTGCAAAAAAAAATTACACGAACTTTATTGGTTTTTACAATTTAGTTATATCTTTTTAATTTTTGCAAATTTACGCATAATAGTTTAATTTTTTACAATTCTATGCACTGGATGAAAATTCGGTGAAATCTTGCTACCAAGATTTGAGTTGTTCCACGTAGACAGCAAATCAAAATACATCATTTTGACTATTTGTAAAAATGCACAACCTTTAATATCTTTTGCAATTTAATCATGACATATATATATATATATATATATATATATATATATATATATATATATATATATGCATGTAAAATGATTATTTGAGCAATGAAAATTCAAAATTAAAATTTTTAATTAAATAAATTATTATTTTATTAATATTTTTAAGTAATGAAAATTTAATTATTACATGCAAATTGACCTTATTTTTATTATTTTGAATTTAATTATTATATTAAAAATAATTTAAGTTAAATATTTTAAATTCTAAATTTTGTTTAATTAAAATAAAATTAAGTGGTAATTTTATATCATTTATTATTTTAATATTTCTATATAATTATTAAAAATCATAAAATTTTTTAAAATACTAATAGAAATTAATTGAGTAATTCTTTTGACTAACTGATAGGACTAAAACAAATAATTTTTAAATTTTTATTTTAGTAAAGTTTATGTATGCAGTAAAAACTTTATCTTTTAGTCTTATCGATTGGCCAAAACAGTTTAAAATATTTTTTATTTTCACTACTTAAAAAGTCTTTTTACATGTATAAAAAAAATGTACATTACAAAAAAAATATATACATATCAATTTACCAAAATTAATAGGCCATGATTAAAATGCTAAAAATTTCAAAGATTGTGCAAATAATCTAAATGGTGCATTCTGACATGGTACCTATATAGATCAACTCACATTAGTCTGGTGATCATGTTAGTAAGATGTCACTAGATTCTTATACCAAACTTTACACTAAATTTTTGGTTCAATAACTTTAATTTTTATCTTTTTGTTTACAAAACATTAATTTTAATTACATAAAAAAGTCACTCAAAATAATTCCTGCTAATTTAAATAGCGTGGCACACCAAAGTTATCACATCACAATCCAACTCAATAAAAAAAAATCATATCATCATGTTGCCACGTCACCTTCTTCATAATATCATTAACAGTAATATTACTTTACTTTTTTAATTTTTTACACTCTACCTTATAAAATTATTATCAATAGTATCATGAAGAAGGTGACATAGTAGTGTGACATGATAATTTTTATTGAATTAAACTATAATATGACAATTTTAATATGCCATATCATCTAAATTAGTCAAAATTATTTTGGATGACCTCTCTGTGTAACTGAAATCAATATTTTGTATACAAATTAAAGTTATCAAAATAAAATGAAATTTGTCCACAGTTTGGTAATGTCTGGTACAATTTATCTCAAATATACAATCAACACATGGGTTTTGTAATTACTTATGTATATCATGTTGAATGAAATTAATTACAAAAGAATAAGAATACAACGTTTAAATATACAAGCTAATACAACGTGTAAGTGATATGATATACTGGAATAACAACTATAACAAAGACGTGTACAATAGGTATCTTATCAGCCCCCGTCAAACCCATGCACATTGCGAAGTGGAAGATGAGAGAAGAGAAGCTGAAAATTAGCAGATGGTAGGGGTTTGGTAAACAAATCTGCTAGCTGGTCATTCGTTGAAACAAAATGAAGATGAAGAAAACCATTTGCAACTTGTTCACGAACGAAGTGGTAGTCTAGCTCAATATGTTTGGTGCACGCATGTAATACTGGATTGGTGCTGAGATAAATGGCCCCAAGGTTGTCACAATGCATGGAAGCTGTAGAAAGTGGATAACCAAGTTCATGAAGAAGGCCTCGAAGCCAAATTAATTCTGATGTAGCATTTGCAATGGCTTTATATTCACTCTTTATGGAGGAACGGGCAATGGTGGGTTGCTTTTTGGCTAACCATGAGATAAGAGATGAGCCAAGATAGATTGCATAGCCAAAAGTAGACCGTCGATCATCCGGATCCCCACCCCAATCATTGTCAGCATAACAACGAAGAGTAGGAGTTATTTGAGTAGAATAGAAAATCCCAGTGTTGCGGGTACCTTGAATGTAGCGTAACAACCTCTTGAGAGCCTTCCAATGAATGTCAGTGGGGTGATGCATGAACTGACAGAGTTTGTTAACACTAAAGGCAATGTCCGGTCGAGTTATAGTAGCATATTGTAAGGCTCCTATAATTTGACGATAGACATCTCCTTGAGAGAGAGGAGTACCTGATAGCTTGGAAAGAGGCGAGGAAGAGGACATTGGTGTTGCACATGGTTTGCAATCATCCATGCCATACCGATGTAGTAAATCAGTGAGGTACCGAGTTTGAGTGAGTACATTGCCATCGGAATGTGCCTTCATTTCAAAACCAAGTAATGCAATTGGCCTAAGTCTCGAATTGGAAATTCATTCTGTAAGGACTTGATGATGTGTCGAATAAGATGTGGACAAGAGCCTGTAAGTACAATATCATCAACATAAACTAATAGAAAAACAAGGTTAGTGTTTTGTTTGAGAATAAACAAAGAATTGTCAGCTTTAGAGGAGACAAAGTGGAGAGAATGAAGATAGGTTGTCAACCAAGCAAACCAAGCACGTGGTGCTTGTTTGAGACCATACAAAGACTTATTTAATTTGCAGAAAAAATGAGGTTGAAAAGAGTCTACATAGCCTTGTGATTGAGCCATATACAAACTTTCATCCAAGTGACCATGCAAGAAAGCATTTGATACATCTAATTGCATGAGTGGCCATTTGTGCATAGTAGCAAGAGCAATGATGACCCGAATTGTGGTTGTTTTAATGACCGGACTGAAGGTCTCGGTGTAATCAATACCTTCGAGTTGTGTGAATCCCTTGGCTACAAGCCGAGCTTTGTAGCGTTCTATTGTTCCATCAGGTCTTCGTTTGATACAAAAAATCCATTTGTTGGCAATGATGTTGGCATTGGAAGGCTTAGGCATAAGTGTCCACGTGTTGGTAGAGTTTAAGGCTTGCATTTCTTGATTCATTGCTATTCGCCACTCTTCATATTTAACAGCATCCTTAAAATATTGTGGTTCATGTTCCAAATAGTTCAGCTTGGAGGTTTGATGAAGAGCAATGTGGGCTTGGCGTTTTGCTAAGGTATGGGGTCTTAGTTACATGGGATGGGTATGTAAGGGAGAGGTTTGAGGTGCGAGTTGGAGAGCAGGTGGAAGGGTGTAATCGGTTAAGTCTACAAGAAGATTAAGGCCAATAGGATCAGATGGATTGGCTTGGTGTTTGTTGCGGTGAATAATGGATGGGGACGTAGGGTAGAGAGATAAGGACGTGACAGGATGAGGAGAGGTGTTGGATAGGATTGATCGGGTAGGATGAGGTGTGCTGTTGGATGAGGTTAATCGGGTAGAATTATGGGAGCTATTGTATGAGGTTAATCGGGTAGGATTAGGTGAGTGGTGTGGTAGGGCCGATCGGGTAGGATGAGGTGAGTGGTGTGGTAGGGTCAATCGGGTAGACTTAGGTGTGGATAAAAGTGAGTGGTTGAGTGTGATAAGAAGTCTGCATGGGAGAAGAAAAAGGTTGCATGGGATAAGTAGAAAAAATAGGAATTGAAGACGTACCTGTATGTGAGACCAAAGGTAGCATGGTGGTATTGCACGTGAGCCAAGGATTAGTTGAAGATGGTATCGTGGTAGAAGACGGTGGACTGTTTTTAAATGGGAAAATATGTTGGTTAAAGTGTGCATGACGTACAGTATATATTTTATTTTTGGAAATGTTAAAACACTCATAACCAACATGGTTCACTGTAAAACCCAAATATACACATTCTTGACTGCGAAAGGAAAATTTAAAATGATTATAAGGACGAAGATATGGATAAATGGCACAACCAAAATTTTTGGTGTCCATGTATTTTGGTGATTTTTGAAATAATTTTTGAAAAGGAGAAATATTTTTAAGAACTGAAGTGGGCATGGAATTGATTAAGTTAATGGCTGTGCGAAAAGCATAGGACCAAAAACGAAATGGGACTTGTGAATGAGCTAATAATGTTAAACCTTTGTCAACAATGTGGCAAATTTTGCGTTCAGAAAGTCCATTTTGTTCATGCGTATAGGGACAGGCTATACGATGAGTAATGCCCTGTTGAGAAAAATATTTATGCAATTTTTGAAATTCTCCTCCCCAATCAGAGTGAGAAGCTTTGATATGGGAATTAAATTGACGAAGAACGTAGGATTCAAAATTAAGAAAGACGGAATAAACTTCACTTTTATTTTTAAGAAAATAAATCCAGGTAAACCTGGTGAAGTCATCTACAAATAAAACAAAATACCTAAAACCATGAAATGATGTAACTGGAGAAGGTCCCCAGACATCATAGTGAATAATTTGAAAAGGAGCAGTAGTAGTATGCTCAACAGACGCAAAAGGTAACTTGGCTAATTTTCCTAAATGACAAGAAGAACAACTAGACAAATTGGAAGTAGAAACAGGAAGATGATGATCTTTGATAATCTTGGACACAGTGCGATTATGGGGGTGGCCTAAATGGGCATGCCAGTCATCAAGTGAATTTGCCTCGGTAAGAAATGCTTGTGGTGAAGAGGAAGAAGATGGTGGCATCACATACAAACCATTGCTACTCCGGCCTCGCAACAGGGTTGCCTTAGTATGTTGATCCTTGATAAAAAATTGGGTTGGCCAAAATTCAAAAAAGCAAGCATTATCATTAGTAAATTTGTGAACTGAAAGTAGAGATTTCTGAATTTTTGGAACATGAAGCACATTTTTAAGAATAAAATTTTTGTTAGAATATGGAGAGTGATGAAATGATGTACCAGTGTTTGCAATTGGAAGAGAATTGCCATTACCAATAATAATTTGATCAGACCCAGTGTAAGGAGTAGCATTGGAGTGCAATTGTTGTGGATTTGTTGTCAAATGATGAGTGGCATCGGTGTCTGGATACCATGGATTATGGGGCAGAGGAGCGGTACCATATGCAGATGAAGGATCGGGCGTAGGGTGGGCAAAATTGTAGACTTGCGGAACTGTATAAGTCGTGTTGGCTTGCGGGTAGTTAGAGGAATTACGGGATTCATACCTTCGACGGCATCTATCAGCCGTATGGTTGTGATACCCACAAATTTGACATTGTTGTCCGCGAGATCTACGATTTTGATTGAAGCGATTATTGCCATTGGAGAAGTTGGACTGAAAAGAAGCCGAATTGGGTATCATGGGACGTCTTCGATTTGAAGAAGGAGGAGTAAATTGGCGACTTGCAAGATTAGCAGCTGGTGATTCTTGCATATTTTTAATTAAAATCTCATGAGCTATCAATTGCCCATGGAGTTCTTGAAAGGTAATAGGAATGGGTCTTTAATTGAGAGCAGTAATAAGACTGTGAAATTCATAACCAAGATTACGGTATATGATTGCATTGAATTCAGCCGTGGAGAGAGATCTACCAGCAGATGCTAATTCATCAGCAAGTGATTTCGCTTTCTGAAGATACTGTGAAACAGTCAGATCATGTTTCTTCAAATCTTGAAGTTCAATGTGAATCTGCAATTGGCGGTTCTGAGATACAGAGCCAAAAGCACTTTCTAGTGCCTTCCATGCTGTAAAAGAGGTAGTCATACCAATGACATAGGGGAAAAACCTCTTCAAATAGGGATGAAAAAATCCATGAGAGCAGAAGTTGATCTTTTTGGGACCATTCAGTGTATGCTGGATTTGGGGTTTCAGAAGTTAGAAGTGTTTGTGGATGGTAAGGTAGGAGAAGGTGCAATTATGAAACCATCAATGAAGCCACTCAACCTGTGATAATTGAGAAGGGGTTGGAATTGAGTTTTCCATGTAAGGTAATTTTTGGGAGTTAATTTTATTGAAAGAGTGTGATTTGTAGTTGATGTAGGAAGAAAAGAAGAAGAAGATGTTGGAATGATTTGCCTAGCCATAATTAGTCTCTGATACCATGTAATTACTTATGTATATCACGTTGAATGAAATTAATTACAAAAGAATAAGAATACAACGTTTAAATATACAAGCTAATACAACGTGTAAGTGATATGATATACTGGAATAACAACTCTAACAAAGACGTGTACAATAGGTATCTTATCAGGTTTAGACTTATTTAAAGAGTTCATGTTTGGGTTGAATCCATTGGACTTACTTTTGAAAAGTATTCCAATTTCTAAGTCTAAGTTTGACCATGTATAAGCCAAGTAGCCGGCAAGTTGATCGAATATACAATTAGCACGTGGGTTTGGACTTGTTCCAAGTTTACTTTTAAAAAGTTCAAGTCTACGAGTGGTCATGGATGGCGCAATTGAGTCGAACAGCTCGTAATTCGTTCGAAACTCAACTTAAAAAAAGTTCGTTCGAATTTATTTTTTAAACTAAATAAGTCGAGTTCAAACTTTATTTTGAGGCTCGTAAGTTAAATGAATCGAACTCAAACTTTCTTAAGTTCGACTTGTTTAAGTTCGTGAATAGACTCATTCATATAAGCTCGTGAGCTAACTCACAAACAAGCTCATGAAGAGATTCGTGAATGGGCTCGTGAACAGGCTCATGAGCCAGCTCACAAACAGGCTCATGAGCCATTTACTAACTTGTTAATTTAAATATTAATATAAGGTGGTAGTGTTAAATAAAAATTATATACTCATAATAAAAGTTATATATAATTTAAATTACTAAATATAATAGAAATTATATATTCATAATAATAATTATATAGTTTTCATTTGAATTAATATTAATATAAAGTATAACATTAAATAAGTATCATATAATACAATTAAAGTTTTTAATTCTAGTAAAAAAGAATTAATATTTGTAATAAAATTATTAAATTTTATAATAAAAATTAGATATTAATAATAAAATTATACAATTTTTGTATAAATTAAAATTAATATTAAAATTTACATTAAGTAAATATAATTTAAATTATTAAGCATTAATATTAATTAAATAAACATTATTAAATATAATTTTAATTTGATAATAAATTTTGTAGTTTTGAAGCAAATTAGTATTTATATCAAATAAATAAAAATTTGATTATGAAGTAAATATAATATTAATTTAGTATTGAGTAAATAAAACCTAAATTACTAAGTATAATAAGAAATCATATATGCTATGTGTTGAGGTTGTCTAGCTCGCAAGCTTGGCTTGAACTCATCAAATACAAGCCCAAGCCTAGTTTGAGTCAGAGCTTTAAAAATTTAACAAGCACGAGCTCTGTTCGAGTTCATTAATTTTTAAACGAATTGAGTCTACATTTTTAAAAATTTGGTTTGGTTCAGTTCGGTTACCCCTAATCATGGTACCCAAGTGGCCAACCATATATTGTAATTAAAGTTGAAATTTATGTATGCATCTGATTGGTGATAAAAATTCAATCATTACACGTTTTAATTTCATGTCTAATAAAATATTTTTATTTTAAATGTGAAAGCATAAAAGATAAAGATATTCTGACTTTTATTAAATTTTTATAATTATCTAAAAAATAGCAGAAATCATTAATAAAATTTATAAGTAATTATTTAATTTATATAAGGGTGTTATTGTCATTTAATGATAAGAAAAAAGTGGATTGAAATTTAATAAAAATAACAAACTTTTTAATAGCAATTGAAAAGCCACTAATTGTTTTAAAACAGAACCGATAATTCTGATTTTTGGTGTTTAATGATTAACATTTTATATGAAAATGGATTCCCTATTAATAGAAATCACTCATTTCCTTTATGAAGGAATAAATTCTCATTCTCATGAGAATAAAGTCAAACTAATTATAAATTGGTCAAACATTTGTATAAATGTCATATATTAATAAAATTTAGGAAATATAATATATTTTTGAAGCAATAAAATAAAATATATAAATGAATAAACATAATTATTTAAATATTTTGATAAAAATATTTATTAAAATAATAAGTGATTTTTGCAATAATTTTTAAAAATTATAATAATGTTTGGGTAAATATTAATAAATAATTTCAAAAATAATTTTTATAATAGATAACACAAGACTAATTTTTAGTATGTAAAAAATAATTATAAATTTATTTTTATATATAAATAATATTAATTTCTATTTCGATTTTAATTTTAATTTCTTTATAAATCAAATCTTTTGTTAAAATTTTTTTATTTTTAATTTTTTTATTCTCATTTCAATTTGATAATGGTACCCAAGTGACCAACAAGTTGATCGAATGTACAATTAGCACGTCAGTTTAGACTCGCTCAAGGTTCAGGTTTGGGTTGACTCCACGTACTTTTAGAAAGTTCAAGCCTAAGACTGGTCATGGGTACCCAAGTGGCCAACCCTATAATAATAATAATTTGATTATAGATAGATTCTAGATAGACAGATAAATAAAGAAAATAAATTAAAAATTTTTAAATGTTAACAATTAATTTTTAAAAAAATTTTAATAAATAAATTTAAAAATTTTAAAAATTATTTTAAATAAATTTATCTATGAATTAATATATAAACAAAATTAAATTAAGTAGTGCGATGAATTAAAGTTGAAATTTATGTAGTGCATAAACATATATTTGGCTAATATGTAAACAAGGCAAAAGAATAACTCACTCTCGGCGTCGTCTCGCATCATATCTGCATGGACAAACAAAATTAATGTTAGTATGTAGAATGTTACATATATTTCGGCAGTAGATTCGATTCTTGATTTGGAGATTTATAAAAGAACTGGATTTATAAAAGAACGAGAACTATACTAAAATATTCATCTAATTCAGTTTAGTTCAATCTAAAGCTAAAATTATTCATTTTCGTATGATTTTTAAACTGTTCGAAATTTTAGTAAAATTCGGTATTTTTTTTTAATCTTTTGCTCAATCCTACTTATTAGAGATACTAATTTAATTCTAAAAGTTTGTTATTTTTATTATGAAAATTTTAATATTACAATTAAATTTTAGGCTAAATTCATATTTACCTCCCTATATTTTTATTATTTATATACTTTGACACCTACTTTTATATTTCTAGGTGTTAGTTCCTTCCATAATGGCATGTGAGAGAATGAGAAACACTCGCTGTAAAATAAAACTGGAGTTAATTTTATGACTAAAAATATATTTTAAGATTTTTACATTGACCCCTTTTACTTTTATTTTTGTAAATATTAAGAGTGCTTATACTTTTATTTTAACCAAACTAATCACCCTAATTTTTTTTTATCATAAATCAAGTGGTTAAATCCCAACATCACAAGAAGAAGAGATAGGGGTGGAATGTTCGATCCCTGGTCTCCTCAAACTGGATATCCACACCTTTTACCACTTAAACTACTCGTGAGGGACAACTAATAATCACCCTAATAAATATGAATTTGAAAATTTTTATCGATTATATTTATAATTTAATTATTTATTTATGTACAGAAATCATTATTAAATGATAAACGTTAAAATCTAAATATATCATAATTTTATTGGTTTACAAACTTTTATCTAATTTTTTATAGAAATAAAATTAAGTAAAAGTTTACTAAATTTTATTTTAACTAACTCTTACCTAAAAGTGAATGAAAAAATTGTATTTATATAAATATTTAGCACATAAAAAAGACTGTGTTCTAGAAAAAGAAATTAATAAATTTTCTAAGAAATGGAATTATACTATTTATATAATTTTTAAGAAAAAAAATTCTAATTTAGTTACTTTATTTAAAAATATATAGAGTAAAGTGTAATTAAAATTTTTAGAGTAAAAAATAATTACAATTCATAATAGTTTATTATTCAAAATTAAATTAATTTATAAAATAATACGATGTAAAGTAGTGTTAAATTATTATTAATAAAAATATATTATTTCAAATAGAATGATATAACATGATTTAATTAAATTAACATATTAATTTATGAAGTAAATTTGTTATATTAACTGAGTATATATATATATATTGTTTAAAAAGTAACTTAAAATATTGAGGGCTAATTTAAATTAAAATGAAAATTAAGTAAGTTTATTAGAATTTTAAAAATTAGAGATTAAATTAACAATTTTACTGTATATAAGTAATTGTTTTTGCATCTTATATAAGTAAAGAATTGAATGATTAGAAAAATACAAGTATAAGATTTGAGTGCGTATAAATAAAAGTGAAGAGAATGAATCGACAAAAAGGTAAAAGTGTACGAGATAAAATGGGTTCTAAATATAATAAGTCGATAAATATTAAATAATAATATTTTTATATTTTTACCTTCAAAAAAATATTTTTATATTTTTAATTATAACTTATTTTATATTCTAAATTTTATTATAATTGTATAACTATTAAGGTTAAATTTAAAATATAAATATTAATGGAAAATGATAAATTTTCTTTAATTAATTATATTTTTTAACAGAAAATAAATCATTAATTAGAGAAATATAAATATTTTTAAATAAATAACTGAATTCTAAATATTTTAATTAGAGAAAATAACTGAATTTAAATAAATATTTTTATAAATTTTTGTCTAATTCAAAACCAGCTGAGTTTAACAATTATTTTAAATCTATTCCAAATTATGATATGAATAAAACTAATTGAGTTTACCCATTATGAGAAGATGGTTGATCTGCAATGATATATTTGTTAAAATTATATATTTAACAAATAGATTAATGATTTTTAATTTTATTCATCATTATAAAATATAACTAATAATTTAAGAAATTGCTATTATTGTTCAATATTCTTTTTTAAATTTTGTGATATAATTTTCATGGATTATATTTATTATGAAAATTAAAAAGTAAAATTAGTTACAAGTAAAACAGGAAAAATAATATCTAATTAAAATGTAAATTTTTTTTTATATATTTATATGACTAAATTGTGAAAAAATAAAGTTAAAACTGATTAAAGAAAATTACATTGACTGATGTATAAAATTTGATTGTAAAAAATAATTTTTTTTAGATTTAATAATATAAATGATAAAATTTGTAGGACTGAAAATATTATTATCCTTTCTCATTATTTATTTATTATTTATGAAAACATATCTAATTATTTATGAAAATAAACCTATCTAATGGCAAAATGAAAAGTGAACTAAAATACTCCTATTGTTTCATGATTGCATCCTCCAAGAGGATGCAAGACACTTCTAAAAATTTCATTTTCTTTATAATTAAATCTAAAAAATAATTTTTTTTTTCAGTAATGTCTTATACATTAAAAAAAAAAAGACTATTTACTGGCTTAATTCATAAGTCAAATCAACTTTTTTTTTTAGTTCTATCCTTGAGGTAAATTAATTTTTCAACCAGCCTTTGGACTAAATTAATTTCACAATTTAGTCCGAAAATTGCATAATATTTCAGGGCAAAAGGTCAATTTGATTATAGTTCGAAGTTGATATTCGATTCATATTTTTTTATCCCCAAGAGGATTTTTCTTTAATTAGACTATATTGATTTTAAAAAAAAAAATTATAATCAAGTCATGTAAATTAAAAAATTAATTTTTGCGGTAGACTAACAAAAAAAAATATTTAGACTAATGAATAAAATTGACAAAAAATTTTTAAAATGTATGTCACTTGGTTGTTAAATTTTAAAAATTATAGGCCTATATAAATTAAAAAAAAATTAAAGAAGTTTTTATATAGGCTTAAAAATTTTAAATAATTTACAATCAAGTGATATAAATTTAAAAAAAAAATTCATCAATTTTATTCATTAGTCTAAATAATTTTTACTAGTCAACTGCTAAAATTAAATTTTTATTTAATTTATAGGATTTGATTATAATTAAAAAAATGTAATACCCGAGAGACAAAAAAAAAAAACGGGCATGTGAAGAACAGAGTAATCGGGTGATGAAAATGAAGGGAGAAAGGTGGTTAATGGTGGATATGGGCTGATTTGGAAATAAAGATTTTTAATATGTATATATGTATATACATATGGAGGTTGATGGTTGCTTAAAGTGGATAATGGTGGAGAAGGGTAAATTGTTTCAAGTGAATATATGTGTGTATATGTATAAAGTTGATGGTTGTTTTGAATGGATGTTGGTTGTTTGGTGTTGATTTATTTGATGGATGTTTATTAT
>CATIWK010651773.1:0-14412 GCA_949634005.1 Mallotus japonicus | reverse complement strand
TGAGATTAATCATAACTATGGATGAAAAGTGTAACAAATGGAATATATATTTAATATCACATATTCAAAAGAATGAATTAAATTATAAAATAAAAATCCCTACTGATAATTAAAATAGCAAAAGGCATGAATACACATATGCGAAGAGTAGAATTCGAACTTCTATCTCCATACTCTCTCCTTGTGGTGGAGAATTAAACTACTTGAACTATATCACTCAAAAATTATAAAATGAAAAATCAAATTGTATCACAAAGGTTGTAAAACAGAAAGACAAGAACAAGAAAATCATTTTGTAGCAAAAACAATATACAAAGATAGATTCTGAGTTTGTTTTAGGTTGCAAACTAGATTGGTCTCTATGCAGAAATACTCATTTTTCTGCAATATGATTTTAAACAGCAATTCTTTTTTCTTTTTTTTTTTTTTTTGAAATAGCAGGAATAACAGAAAGCATGCAAAATAGTATTAGAGATACATACATACCCACAAAAGCATCAATTAAAAAAAAATTGAAATTTATATTGATTTGGCATGCATGAGATCAAGCATGTAATGCCATTTACATATTCAGATCAAAGTTCAATCAGATGAATTGATGCAGAAATATTTAAAGAAATGATAATATATATGTTTTTGTTTGGATGTTGGAGGCACCATATTTTGATGCAATCACACAAATAATAATAATAATAACAGCATAATTCATAAAAAATTTATACAATTTTGGAAAGCTACTTGTATGGAAAAGGTTTCATCTATTTCAGGCAAAGAAGACGAAAGATCAGGTTTTGATTTCATTTGGCTACCACAAGGTAGAGATAGATGATTTTGCTGCCACATACGTTTGCATCAACCTCATATGTGTATATATACATATATGTCATATTACTATATATTTTTTTATTACTAACAATAACATCTGCGAATCAGTTAGTATGAAACTGTTTTCGTTTAAATACATTTTGAGTTTAGTAAATAAAAAGTGCCTAATTTATTGGTTATTATATTTTTAGTTTATTTAATTAATTTATTTAAATATCAAATTAGAAATTAGAATTTTTTTATTTAATTAAAATTCCAAATATTAAAATTTTTTTGAACTGATTCCAAATATTAAAATTAAAAATTAGAAATTGAGGCATTTTGCAATTTATGGGTAAATAAATATTTATATGTCCGACTCCCTAACTAGCATGAGGTGTTTCTATCACATCTGAGTAAAATTTGCAGGCAGAAAAAGTTGGTGTTAAAATTGTCAAAATGATAATGGGACGTTTAAAGATTTATCACGATAAGTGGAGAATGAGCCAAGAAAAATAAAAATACATACACACAAGAAAGTGAAGATGATCGGTTGGAGCTCACATGCTACTTGCTTTTTCTTTTTTCTTTTTTTTAAATAATTTTTGCCATCAGCTGATATTAGATGCATTGCATTTTGCTATTAAATAAATTAATATTATTTCTATTATTTAATTAATAATTTATTCGTGAATCCTTCTTTAAATATGCATACACAAAAAAGTTAAAGTGAATTTATGTGATTTCTCTCACAATAACTCCGCTGTCTAAGTTAGTATGGTACGTGAGAGAATAAATATAATGTAAAAATATTTATATAGGAATATATAACTTAAACTTGGATGAATTTGAATAGAATTATAGAAAAAATAAATAAATTTTCTCATTTAGATTTCTCGATGAACTTCTAAATATTGTGTCTTTCATTCTCAACCTAAATATAATTATGAGATATCAATAATAATATTTATAATTTATACTTTATGCATTTTAATTATTTGAATAGGGGTCATTTAAAATATATATCATATATTTATTCGTTAATTGTGTTATTTTATATCAACCATTATTATTATACATATAACAATTTTTAATATTATTTATCTGGTCGGATTAGTTATAATTTAATGATATCAAATACCGAAAGTGTGTGTATATATATATATATATTTTTTTTTGGAAATTAAATATATATATATATTGAAAAAAAAATATAGACATTCAATATGTTTATTGTTAATAATAATAATATAGCAAGATATGGAAATGGAATATTGTTGAAGGGTGTTGACGGTTTGATCGCATTGAGAATCGGACAAGATGACCCATAAGGAGCTTCTCCTCCTCCACACTTGTTTTTACAGGTGTCAACCACACCTTAATCCCCTTCTTTACACGTGTCACTCATGTCCACTTTCTTCTTCCCTCTTCTTCTCGTCTCTGCGCTCTCAGGGTGGTGCATTACTACACACGTATACAGTTAGACTCCTACCTTCACCATAACACTTTTTTTTTTTCTAGCTATCAACACGTATCCATCTATCCCTCCTTTTCGTTTCAGATACAATAGTGTGCTGAAAGAAAGAAAAAAAAGGCTCAACTTTTCATTTTCTCGTTTGTTTCAAGTTCGATGCAAAAGAAAAGAACTCGGGATCAACTGTGAGTTCTTTTTGTTCTTTACATAGCGGTGTTGCTTAAACCAATACAAGAACAAAGAACCATTTAGCTTAATTGCGTTGTGGTTGTAATGGCGGGAAATGAGTGGATAAATGGGTATCTGGAGGCGATATTGGATAGTGGGGGTGCGGGTGGTGGTGCTAGTATAGAAGAGCAGAAGCACAGTAATAGCCAAGCTGTTGATTTGAGAGAGCAGGGTGATTTTAATCCCACCAAGTATTTTGTGGAAGAGGTGGTTACTGGAGTTGATGAGACTGATTTGCATAGGACATGGATTAAAGTTGTTGCCACCCGCAACACCCGCGAGCGGAGCTCCAGGCTTGAGAATATGTGCTGGCGTATTTGGCATCTCACTCGCAAGAAGAAGCAGGTCTCTCCATATATGTATATAGATTTATATGTGTTGAATTGGGTGACTCTTTGTTTCCTTAGATTGTCACAGTCAGTATTGAATTATGAATAGTTGTTTTTGGAGAAATTAACTAATTCTAGCTTGTATGCTATTCCATCATTTGGACTTGTGGGCTGCTATAATTTTTTTTTTTTCTGAGTTTAGAAATAATAATTAATGTGAATTTTAATCATTGGGTGATGAGGGTATTTGTGTTTTTAATAGTAAATTTTTGGCAATTCGATTGGCTGATTAGAGACAGAATTTTCAGGCGAATTCGTTACTAAAAAATGTTGCAATTATTGATGAATGAATAGGATCAACTGTATATATGAATCTCATGATGGGTATGTATAGCTGAATGATGTGACCAAGTTGGTGTTCTGATTCTGTTAAATCAATGCCTTAATTTGAGTGCCTGGCACGGTTGCTCTGTCTAAATCAGCCAATATATATACCCCACCATGTCTTTTGATCTTTTTCCTACGAAAGCTTTCTATTGTGGCTTGAAAATCTAGGATGGAAAAATTTCCCTTTTTCTCTCCCTCCAAGTGGCTAGCTAATGGAAAACCACAAAAACTTTCCAAGGGATAATGTAGGGTTCTTCTGATCCTTGATATCTTCTGCTGTGTTATTAAGGATTGATATGTTTACTACTCAATTTTCTCTTCTTATTTTGATGCAATTGCTATGATTAAAATGTTATACTTATGGTCTGAATAGCTGGAATTGGGGGAACTGCAAAGGTTGGCAAATCGAAGATGGGAACGGGAACAAGGGCGCAGGGATGCAACGGAAGATATGTCCGAGGACTTGTCAGAAGGAGAGAAAGGGGATGGTGTGGGAGAGCTGGTGCAAGGCGAGACCCCAAGGAAAAGATTCCAGAGAAACAATTCCAACTTGGAAGTTTGGTCAGATGACAAGAAAGAAAAGAAACTCTACATTGTCCTTATCAGGTAATTATTACTATTACGCATTGGTCAAGTATGTGTATATATATATACACATAAAATTTTATCTGAAATAATATTGTAACTTTTCTTCAGACTATAGCTATTACACATTTATAAGGTAGCATTAGGAGGACACTTTGAGGAACAATGACTTCAAATATCAATTGTGATCGGTGTGCTATTTCAAATTGTTTTTTCTCTTTTTAATGCTGCCAGGCAAAATTGAATATTGTCTTGCAGCAATCACTATAGTTTAAAGTTTAATCAACTCAAAAAAATTAGGAGTGAAGGAAAAATTCACATTTAAGAATTGAAGCAGAGTTTAGGGCGTTCTGGCTTGTTATGTTGCAAGCATTTAAATTTAGTCAGTAATTCTTTTTCTAGTATTTGCATGAAGTGTCTGGTTGTTTTCCCTGTCTATAACGTTGAATTTATATTTAAGTTGTGGAATGAGGAACAATATAATTTATTCTTGCAACATGATCTGTATGACCAGTTTACATGGTTTAGTCCGTGGAGAAAATATGGAGCTTGGTCGAGATTCTGACACTGGTGGACAGGTAGAGAGTGCATTAGTACGTTGTTGAGTTGTTATGGATGCAACACTATCGTTTTATTTTGCATCTTAGGCTTTATAACTGAATTGTCAGGTAAAATATGTGGTAGAACTTGCTCGAGCGCTTGCTAGAATTCCTGGGGTGTACAGGGTGGATCTTTTCACTCGCCAAATTTCCTCACCTGAAGTTGACTGGAGCTATGGTGAGCCAACAGAGATGCTAGCTTCAGGGGCTGAAGATGCTGATGGCAATGAAGATGGAGAGAGCAGTGGCGCTTATATTATTAGAATTCCTTTTGGTCCACGTGATAAGTACCTCCGGAAAGAATTACTTTGGCCATATATTCAAGAATTTGTAGATGGAGCTCTTGCTCACATTCTTAATATGTCAAAAGTTTTGGGTGAACAGATTGGAGGGGGGGGCCCAGTGTGGCCATATGTTATTCATGGCCATTATGCTGATGCAGGTGATAGTGCTGCTTTGTTATCAGGTGCTTTAAATGTGCCAATGGTATTAACAGGGCACTCACTTGGAAGAAACAAGCTCGAACAGCTTCTAAAACAGGGACGGCAATCAACGGAAGACATCAATTCAACATATAAGATAATGAGGAGGATAGAAGGAGAAGAGCTTTCACTTGATGCTGCTGAACTGGTGATCACTAGTACAAAACAGGAGATTGAAGAGCAATGGGGACTTTACGACGGATTTGATGTTAAGCTTGAGAAAGTCTTGCGTGCTCGTGCTAGACGTGGTGTCAATTGCCATGGCCGTTACATGCCAAGAATGGCGGTAAGATAGCCATGTTATTGATATAGTAGTAATTTATAACTCTAGATGTTACATGATTGCAAAGAAATATGATTCGTTCAGACCTCCTGCTTAAATACTAGTTCTTTACAGGTTATTCCTCCTGGTATGGACTTCAGCAATGTTGTGGTTCAAGTAGATGCCCCTGAAATTGATGGGGAACTTGCAACTCTTGTTGGTGGTACTGAAGGGTCTTCCCCAAAAGCAGTCCCGGCAATATGGTCTGAAGTGAGTTTCCATTTATGTCTTGATTGTTATTTCACATTATTATTAGTATTATATATTGTTGTCTCATATTAACATCTTTTGGTAGATCGTGCGTTTCCTTACTAATCCCCACAAACCAATGATTTTGGCCTTGGCAAGGCCTGACCCAAAGAAGAATATCACCACTCTATTGAAAGCCTTTGGAGAGTGCCGTCCATTAAGAGAGCTTGCAAATCTTGTAAGAACTTTGTATAACTACAATCATAAGGTTTAATATTGTACTATAGGATAACTCATATGTTATAATGCAGACACTGATAATGGGGAACAGGGACGATATAGATGAGATGTCTGGAGGAAATGCAAGTGTTCTTACAACAGTGCTCAAAATGATTGACAAGTATGATCTCTACGGGTTAGTGGCCTACCCAAAGCATCACAAACAATATGAAGTTCCAGATATATATCGGCTTGCAGCAAAAACAAAGGTTCTCTGGGCAGATTTTTTTAGGATTTAATCCAGTTGGTTTTCAGATAGATGAGTAACTAAGGTATTGGATATGTGGCAGGGGGTTTTCATAAATCCAGCATTGGTTGAGCCTTTTGGGCTTACCTTGATTGAGGTTGGTTTTATCAACTGATCAGTATGTTTCATTGTTCTCATATTCCTGTCCTCAAACAAATGGTATTTTGATTTATGCTGATTTTGAATAATGCAGGCTGCAGCTCATGGCCTTCCAATGGTGGCAACAAAAAACGGTGGACCAGTAGACATCAATCGTGTAATTACAATTCCCATCTGTTTAATTGTTGTATGGTGCACCACCAGCATGAAATCTTTTTCCAGCATATTTTACACATTCTATCCTGTTTTTATTCAATTATAGCTTTTTGTTTTTGTTTGGGGGTGGGGGGAATAAAATAATTTTGGTTTCTAGCTTTGACCATTTTGAATTTTTTTAGTTGCAATTTGAATGTAATGGAACAAGAAGTCGATTAACATTTTTTAGAAATTCTTGTTTTGAATATAGGCATTGAATAACGGTCTACTTGTAGATCCTCATGATCAGCAAGCTATTGCTGATGCATTGCTTAAGTTGGTATCAGAGAAGAACTTATGGCATGAATGTCAAAAGAATGGGTGGAAAAATATACACCTTTTCTCATGGCCTGAACACTGCCGCACTTACTTGACTAGGGTAGCAGCATGTCGGATGAGGCATCCACATTGGCAACTTGATACACCAGGAGATGAGATGGGCTCTGAAGAGTTATCTCTCAATGATTCCCTGAAGGATGTGCAAGATATGTCCCTAAGGCTCTCAATTGATGATAGATCTTCTTTGAATGGATCCCTTGACTATTCAGCTGCAGCTGCAGGTGGCCCTGAGTTGCAAGATCAAGTACAAAAAGTTCTGAGCAGGATAAAGAAACCAGAATCTGTCCCAAAAGATGCTGAAGGTGGAAAGCTTGAGACTGTGACGAACAAGTATCCTATGTTGAGGAGGCGACGTAAATTGATTGTCATAGCTCTAGACTGCTATGGTACTGAAGGGGCTCCTGAGAAGAAGATGATTCAGATTGTGCAAGATGTGACTAAGGCTGTGAGGTCAGACTCACTATTTGCAAAAGTATCAGGGCTGGCTTTATCTACAGCTATGCCATTATCAGAAACAGTGGAATTTTTGAAGTCAGCAAAGATTCAAGTAAATGAATTTGATGCGTTGATTTGTAGCAGCGGGAGTGAGTTATATTACCCCGGAACTTACACTGAAGAGAATGGAAAACTTTTGCCTGATCCAGATTATGCAACACATATAGACTATCGTTGGGGTTATGAAGGTCTGAAAAAGACCGTTTGGAAGCTGATCAGTACGACAGAAGGTGCTGAACAATCTAAGGAATCGTCCAGCCACATCCAGGAAGATGAGAAATCAAGCAATGCCCATTGCATTGCATATAGGATAAAAGATCCCAGTAAGGTAGATGGATATTTTTGATGTAGCACTAGCAATTCAAAGTTTATAAAGCAACTTAGTTTTCCATGTTGATTTTCATATTGATATGCTTCTACAGGTAATGAAAGTGCATGACTTGAGACAGAAGCTTAGGATGCGTGGTCTCCGTTGCCATCCAATGTATTGCAGGAGCTCAACAAGGGTGCAAATCATTCCTCTCCTAGCATCTCGAGCACAGGCACTCAGGTACTATTACAAATGAGTTTAGGACCCTGAATAAACCCTTCAATAAATATTGCACTTAGGTACTAAACTTTCATGGTGAATAAGTTATTTTTTTCCAAATTCCAAATTCCCAATTATGTATGATTAGTGACTTTGGATATTCATTGATAATGATACATTCATCTGACTTTTGCATACATCCCTAAGCTTACAGCTACAAAAATTAATCTAATTCCTTCAGGTATGGCATAGTAATGTCCTCCTTAGGTCCTGTAGGCTTATAGTCACCGACGTGTCTCAATACTATTTCTTTTAAATTGATTAATTAACCCTCTACCTGTTTAACCAAGATGCTTAACCATAATGTGGACCTGATACCAAAATGACCATACCCGGTCAAGGATATTCATATCTGTTTCCAATTTTCTTCTGACTGCTAGGTACATTTTTGTGCGGTGGAGATTGAATGTTGCAAACATGTATGTAATTCTTGGTGAAACTGGAGATACTGATTATGAAGAAATGATATCTGGGGCACATAAGACCATGATCATGAAAGATGTGGTGAAAAAAGGTTCTGAAGAATTGCTAAGAGCTATGGACTTAAAAGATGACTTTGTTCCTAAAGAAAGCCCCTTAGTTGCCCGCTTGAGTGGAGATGCATCAGTCAACGAGATTGCCAACGCTCTGAAGCAGGTCTCGAATATTCAAACTTGAATGTAAGATTAGAGTTCATGTATTTCTATGTGGAATTTTAATAGTATTTGTTCATTTTTGTCTTTGCTTTTCTATTATGATGAAATGGGATCTTCCCTGTTCCTTAATGTGATTTTTGATGTGGGTTCTTTGTCTCAATGTAACTAGACAGTGACTCCCACAAAAGCTGTCTGCTTTTGTTGCCTTTATGTTGAAAATTTGCCATGTATTCTTCTGAAATATATCAACTTTGTTCTATATATCTTAAATCCTAAAAGTCATTTCAATTTGTTCATTCAATTTTAAAAATTGTGTCAATTTTATCAAATTTTATTTAAAAGATTTAATTGTATTTTTTAAAAATTATTTTTAGATTCCTACAAGATAAATTTGACAGTTATTGAAATTTTTTTCTTCTTTCCTTGAGAAAAAAATTTTCAAGTTTCAATCTTGCCACTTTTAACTATTACTATAAATAATTTATTATAATTTCTCATTTTTTAAAAAAATTTAATTATTTTCATAATTCTTGACTTATTTTTTTTAGTATCTAAAAATTCTCTTCTTTTTATTTAATACTTTTTTGGTTTGACATTTGTTGGAAAATTTTTAACTAATGTAGTTGAAAGTTGAGAAGTAAATTTTAAAATATTTAAAAAAAATTAAGGATTTTTAGTGAAGAATTAATTTATGAAAATATTTAGGAATTAATTTTGAAATTTATGTCAAGTGAAAAAGTTATAATTTAAAAACATTTTTACATTTTATTTTTTTTATAGAAAAAAGAGGATAAAAAATCTAGTGCCAATTTATTTTATAGAGATTTAAAAGTAATTTTTAAAAATACAGTTAGGTCTTTCAAATAAAATTGGATAATAACGTCCAAAATAAATTTTAATTGATAATTGACTCAAAATTTAGAATAAAATTGATGGTTTTCCTTAAGTACGAAGCCTACATTATTTTAAATCTTTTATGATTCGATTGTCTTTTAACATCTACAAATGATGTCAGTGCAATTGCAATCAATTCCGATAAGGGAAAAAGTGCAAAATGGACTCTCACATTTTGCTCTAGTTTCATATATTGGACCATTTGATTTTTTTTAGCCAAATTAGAATTTTTATTTTGAAAATTTAGATCATATTGGGCCTTTATTGAGTACAATCAAGTCCTATAGATTTTTTTTAGTACAGTTAAGTCCTATAGATTAATAAAAAAATTAATGGGATACTAACAAATAAAATTGATAATTTTTTTTAGAAATATATATAACATAATTATAAAATTTTAAAAGTTTTTAAACCTATAAACTAAAATTTTTCTTAAATTTTAAAAATTTTACAATTAAGTGATATAAATTTCAAAAAAATGATCAAATGTATTTGTTAGTATAAATAGTGAATTGATAATTGATCTAAAATTTAATTTTAATAGTTAAATAAAAAATTTTATTCATTAATTATTGTATCAGTTTTTTAAAATTTAAATTGATGAATGAAATTTAAACTTTTTTTATTCACATATGGCCATCCACATAGCTAAGTTAATGTAAATAAGCGGCTGACGTATCAAAATTGGATGGAAAAATACAAACTTTAGCAAATTTTGTTGCGATACGACTAACATAAAACAATTTTTTTGACATATACGACTCAGTTTAAAAATATATATACATCTTTTAAAACTTGATTGTAAAAAAACGATAATTTATAGGGATAATTGCTATTTATCCCTTGAGATTTGACATATTACACAACTTCGTCCCTAAATTTTTAAAAATATATTTAATCGTCCTTTTATTTTGCTCAGTTATACTCATTAGTTGTTCTGTAAGGGCTTTTTGACGGTAAAAAAAAAAAAGAGTGGTCAATTAGGAAAAATCGAATTGAAAAATCAAAATTACCCTTGAAGAATTGCTAAAACACTCAGTTCAAAAAAAAAAAAACTTCTCCCAGCTACCACCGCATCTACCTCTCCCTGCAACCCACACCGCTACCTCTCCATGCAACCCATGATGCCGCCTCTCCTCTTACCTCCTCTTCTAAAGACCAACACCACAAACAACCATCGTTGCCTCTCGCTACCACCCAATCACTATCGTCTCTCTGCTGTAACACCACCCAACACCATTATTATCATCTTCTTCATCTTCATAAACCATCTCCCAAACACCTTTTGCCACCATCCCCATAAATACATGTCCTAAAACACCATGGATAACGCCCCTGCACCACCATCAAACCACCTACTCCACCATCAATGTGACTCTACTCCTCCACCACCCAACCACTGCTTCACCATCAAACCATCTGCTCCATTACTGATGTAGCGGAAGAATGTTAGGATAAATATTAATGATTGTTGAATCGCGCACGACTACCAATCACTAACCTTCTACAGCCTGCAATTCTCAAATTCAGGAAATAGGCATCAAAATTCAAAGAATTTTGGGAAATCTCAAAAGAGTCGAATTCTATTATCAATAACAACGTCCAAAAGCCAAAAATAAAAAGGTTTAAATAGAAAACCCTAAAACAATCCCAAACCAACTAGGAAATAAGAATTCTAAAACAAATAAAACACAAAATTGTCTTTTTGAAGGCCTAAATGATAGAATTTTCCCGAAAAGCAACGGAGCTCATGAGCGAAGCTTTGGCCGTTTCTAATGAAATTGGGCTTTTGAATCGCTAGAATCCGAAACTCCAAAGTTTCAGTTAATTACGAAACTGCCACTACTTTAATTTCTCATATTTCTCCATGAACCGAATTGCTTGCTCTTCTATGTCCGCATCAATTACCAACCAAGAACCATTATCAAACACCATTATGAATCCAAAATCATCCCTTAATACCTGTCTCAATTCATTAATGCCCCTTCGTTGCAATGGAATATGCTACTCCTACCTACCCATTTCCTTCACTTTCATCGCCGCCTCATTCTCCGGTGCCACCGCAGGCGGTTTCAGGTCAAAGAAGCCCTGGAAATCATCACCCGCCAGTCCTTCTAGCTCTGATAATTCCATGAAGCACGGTTCTGTTTACTTGGTATCATTTACTACGGTTCTTATTATTATTATTATTTTTTGTGATGGTTGTTGTTGTTGCGGTGGTTGTGGCTATTGTTATGAGGGTGGTGAAAGTGGGGAAAGAAGACGTGGTGATGGGGGTAATGGTGGTGTTGCAATGGAGGAGCCATTACTTCGCTATGCCCATCAATTATTCGATGAAATTCCTAAACCAAACGTGGTATCATGAGATTCTCTGAAACAATCCCGAATCAAGCTCAAACTTGCAAATGTAAAATAGTGCGAAGCTTAGGCCAAAGCACTTGTTAATATGATTAAGCAGATGGACTTTTGAGAGACTAAAAATGTGAATGGAAGTTGGGTTTGGTGCACAATTTGGGTTCATGTACACCGTTAGAGGCAGAGTTATGGGGTATTTTGACAAGGGATTGGCTTAGGATTAAGGTTATCTACTGTCATCAAATTCTTTGAGTTTGTCAACTTTTTAGAGTTAGTAATGTTCTGATGTCCCAATTTAAAGATTCACTAGCAAGAGTGCCCTCTTTACAAAAAAAAAAAAAAAAAGTAGTACCAAGCTCAAGCCGAAGCAGTTGCTAAGTACTTACTCCGATCGATTTGGTTCAGGCACAAAATATAATTGATGCGCATGATACCACGTTTCTCTGCTACTGTTCTCAGGAAGAAAAGACCATAAAGACGAGGATGAGGGGTTGCGTCGGCGTCGTGGTGGTGGTGGTCGTCTTTTTCTTCGGCAGAAATGGTTGTTGAGTGCGGTAAGATTGTATGTTTTACTAGTGGTGTTTCGTTTCTGGGTCTGGCTACTGTTAATAGCCTCCTACGCCATGGCTACACTGTCCAAATCAGTGTTCATACTGAATGTCAGATCAGTTTTTCTTTTTTTTTTTATCATCAGATTAATTGCTTCTTCTGCTTAATTCATATGGTTCAATTTCTTTAAGGTGGTAACTCGTAACACTGTTACTATTTATAATAAGCATAATATGGTAATATTGATGCTAAAATAATTAATGTTTGTAATTTTTTTTGTAAATTTTTATTTTTAAAATTTGATATAAAAACTTTGATTTAACAAAAGATTTGTCATTTTGTAATTTGGTTAAAGTTAATAAAGAAGAGGTAGATATTTTGTATTAAAATTACAAATAAATAATTCATCAAATTAAAATATTTAGATCACAAAATCAAATAGGGGTATTTTTGTCTTTTCATTGCCTTTTAACACCCAGTTAACGGTAACAATACAATAAGGACTTTTTAATTTATTTCACCAAATTACAGGGATGATTAAATGTATTTTTAGAAATTCAGGGACTAAGTTGTGTAATATGTCAAACCTCAGGGGGTAAATAGCAATTATCCCTAATTTATAAGACTTTTAGTGTTTTTTTCCTAATGTTGCACTGACACTTTAATTAATAGACATTTTTTTTGTATTCGTATTTTCATCTTTCCATATTCATACTATCTAAACACTTTAACTTAAAAGGCAGATACTTCAATTAAAAGTCATTTTTTCATATCCGTATTCTCATTTTCTGTGTCTTCGTATTCATATTCGTGCAACCTAGATTATCCCGAATATTTTATGGGCTTTTGCTACAGTACAAATGTTTGTATCTATACAAACGAAATTATAACCATTAGATATATTTTTATTTGATCACAACCATTGATTATTCTTGTATATTAATACCCATAATATACATCAATGGTTAGGATTAAATAAATGTTAATCTAACGGTTATAATTCATTTGTACCGATACACACATTTGTACTTAAGAAGGACTCTATTTTATGTTATACATGATAATATTAAAGGATAAGGTACAAATTGGACCCTCAACTGTATCCGAAGTTCATATTTGACCTTAATATTTTTTTGGTCCTAATTGACCTTAATCTTTAAAAATTGAATCATATTGGACTCTTTTTCAAAGAATTGTTGCAATTAAATATTGCAAATTAAAGAAAAATTTAACTTTAACATTAATTAATAAAAATTAGCTTGAACAACAATACAAATTGATGAAGTTACTTTCAAAATAAATATTTATGAAGTTTTTATATTTTTTTAAGTTTAAAGAAATATATTTTTATATTTTTTAAAAAATTTTAAAAAAGTTAAAAAATATTTTTGGCGGATCAAATAATTTTTAAAAATTTAAAAATTTTAGAATCAAGCAATATACGATTAGAAAAAAAAGAATTTAAAATTTTCTACAGACATAATAATTTTTTTAAAAAATTTAAATTTATAGAAAATTTTAAAATTTTAAAAATTTTTAAATAATATTGAGTGTATAGAAAAATTTTAATCTTTTTTATTAAATATAAATGACTTGATTTTAAAATTTTTAAATCTACAAAAATGATTTTAAACTTTTTTTTTAAGTTTCAAAAAATATTAAAAATGGTTTTTATAAACTTAAAAATTTTAAAAACTTCATAAATGTATATTTTGAAAGTAATTTTCTCAATTTACATTGTTATTTGAGCTAATTTTTATTAATTAATGCTAAAGTAAATTTTTCTTTTGATTTTTAATTGCAACAATTTTTTAAAGAAGGATTCAATATGATCCAATTTTTAAAGATTAAGGTCCAATTAGGACAAAATTTTTTTTTTTTCATAAATAGACAAAAAAAATTAACAATAATATCAAAAAAGCGTTGACCCAAAAAATATTTTAAAACTAACTTCTCTAACTTTTTTTTTAAATATGGCCCACTTTTCGTTCATCCCTTATTTTTAGGGTTGTCTTCTTTTTCAACGTTTTTTTCATTTCTACGATTTTTTTTGCTTTATATTTTTTTCTCAACATGAAAGAGCCCTAGGGGGGGGGGGTGAATAAGGCTATTGAATAAAAATCGAAATTAAAAATAATTCTTTGCAAGAATTGAAAGAATATTGAGAAGGAAGAATGATGAACACAAGAATTTAAGGAGTTCAAATTCTCAACAATCCTACGTCTCCACCTAACTTATCCCCAAGTTAGGATTTTCAATCTCACCCAATCTTACTCACAAGATAGAGATTACACAAGAGTTTTATGGCTCACTCTTACAACCTTACAACATGAGTTT
>CATIWK010651462.1:0-12452 GCA_949634005.1 Mallotus japonicus | reverse complement strand
CTCCCACACTTAAATTTCACATTGTCCTCAATATGAAAGGACCAAATAAACACAAAAGAACAAGCAAAAATAAATAAATAAATAAAATTAAACGAATTAAAGGGAAAAAAAATTAAAACTAATACTCCCCTAGTGTGATGCTCTACTCTTTGCTTTATGGTAGTGGAAAACTGATAAGCACGTGAGAGATTGAGAATTGAGAACATCACCTAGACAAAATTAAAAATAAAATAAAATAAAATAAAAATAAAATAAATAAACACACAACTAAATGAAGCATAAATTCATGAAAATTAAGAGCAAACTATGTAAAGCAAAAATAGAAATTGCATATAATTGTATAGATTGAAAAATTATGCCCAAAATTTGAATTTTAATCAATTCAATTAAAATTGATGCAATCCTTAAAAACAACTAAAAATGCTAAATCAAAAATCATGAAATGAAAATGCAAATGAGGGAAGATGGGGTAGGAAAAAGAAAGAGAATGAGAAGAAAAATTGGAGAGAAAAGAGAAGAAAAAGAAAAAAAATTGAAAAGGAAAGGGTGTGGCGGCTAGGTCAAAAATTGAGATTTAATTCTGTAGGTGCTTAAGTGGTATTGAAGTGGTGTCGAGTTGGGTTTGGAAAATTCTGATGCAACACCGGTGTGTTGAAGTGGTGTTCATCTAGTGTGCTAATGAGACACCGGGGTGTCGATCCGGTGTGGAAATGGTGTGACGTTCGGCCTAAAATCAGCTTGCTGCAGATGGAATGACACCGTGGTGCTGATGTGGTATGGAAGTGGTGTCGGAACAAGAAGGATGTCACACGGCGGTGTGCAGGTAGTGCGAAAGTGGTGTTGGTTTCGGTTCAAAAGTGAATTGGGGAAGCCGATGGTGTAGAAATGGTGACGGATTGAGGCTCCCATGACATACCGGTGCGAATGTGGTGCTGATGGGGTGTGGATGTGGTGTTGAAGCTGTGTTGATCCCCTGCGTAGCCACCAAAACTCCATTCCTTAGCTTTTAATTCCCTTTCTCCATTTATGATTTTCCTAAGTAAAAAGTAACAAAATTAATAAAAATTAAGGTAAAATAAAATATAAAAATGAAAGAAAAATAAAAGAAAAGTAAGAAAGACATTAGGTTGCCTCCTAAGAGTGTTAATTTAAGGTCATTAGCTTGACCCATTAAATATGAAGTATCACGGGTACAACCGAACATGATGAAGTGTTCTTGGAAGTATCTTCCTTTTCTTTCTTTTACTAGGCTCCCTTATGCCAAGGTAATAAAGTATAGACTCCACATGCCAAAATTTTGGTTCTAGAATTACTTGAAGAATGTAAGGTTTTTCATGCGGGTTCTCAGACAGTCCAACACCTTTCATGGATTCCTCGTATATGACCGTAATAGGCCGTGGAACATATGCATTGGTATTTGTAGATGGCTCATCTTCAGCTTCATCCCATGTAGCTTCAAGAATTTCTATGATTTTCTTATCCAACTCATCTTGAAATTGAGTTGAGTGACTCTGTACCTTGTCATCCTTGATGTCTACAAACTCATTCTTATTCTTGGAGACTTCTTTAATTTCCTCGGTAATCAATTCTTCTTGCTTATCATGGCACAACTCGAAAGTGATTTCATCATCTTCGTTCAAAGTGCTTTTCATCATCCCATTGTTAGGAATCGATTATGCAACTTAGACATCAAATGCTAAGTAAGGCAAATTTCAAAAATTTGCTTAACATAACCCTTGATCTCATAAAAAATTCCTATCCCTAGAATCCAATTTGCAATCCAACACATAACTAATATACATGGCAACACAAATACAAGTAATCATCAACTTAGGATACATAAGTTTTAGAAGAACTTACTAATTTCTAAAGTTTGGAGATGACCACAAGTATTCTACTAGGTTGGTATGTCCTTATTGATTCAACACTTGAATCAACTCTTCTAGTCTCTCAAATGTGAAACCTCTAGCTTGAAACACCAAGCTTCAACAAACCTCTTTCTTGTATTGATCAAATAAAAGCAAGAATCCTCTCTCAATGACCCTTCAAGATTATACACTAACTTAATCTCTACAAGAATGATCTTAAGGCTTAAAACTTGTATACATTATGTTTTTTTTCTTTTTTATAGATGGTCTCCACGTTTTTTCCCTCACCAAACCAACAATTAATGTCTAAAATTCTTTTAGATATTATTGGTTAAGAGAAAAGCTTAGTGGAAGATGACATCACCCTTGTCCCACATGTCATGATTAATTAACAAGTATATAAGTCACTAATATTAGTGGAGGATGTAGAGAATTACAAGAATCTACATCATCGTTGACTTATATATATATATGTTAATTAATTTCTTTATTAATTTATATTTGATTTATCAAAATCAAATATATTAATTAATGGAGTTGGGCTATTCCATTGGATCAACTCTTGATCCAAAACTCAATCCATCATAACAAGTGGACTTAAACAATGATTATGTGCTTAATCAATTACTTGGATCATTTATAAGTCCAAAACTCTTTTGGGCTTGTATTCCCAACTCTTAGGCTTAATCCAAGTAAATAAGAAACAATATATATATACATTATTAATTTAATTTCTCAATTAATATCTAATATTAATTAAGCATAAATTAATAATGAAACCTTTCATTAAAATTAGATTTCATGATATGCTAGAATCATTGCATTAAGCATAAATCTAATTTCATCAATTTCAATTAATCAATTAAACTCTTTAATCAATAATTAGATTGATATAGTTAGAGATTTGTTAAAACCTTTTAGGTGTGACTTGCTAGGTCCATGTCTAATTGGCAATGAGAACATAATGTCAACACTTGACATTATTTGAAACTCCTTTCAAGTATAAATGTGAAAATCCTAATTATTCACATTTATTTCTCATAAGTTGTGAGTGACCCCTAGCATCGATATCACAACTACCCAATTAGATATGAATGTATTTATTAATTCACACGAACCTTTTGGTCATAATTACCGTGCACTAAAATTCATTCATTAAAAGATCCCGACATAGCCTAGAGTCAAGGATTAGTCAAATTCTAATAGATATATCACTTAAGCTCATCTCAAGTTCTATTCTTGATAAAACGTAACAAATACTAGAAACTCTTTCTAGTACTAAAACTCTTTCAGACTGTTATGTTTGTCCTGGCCAGGAACTCATTCATCAAGAAAAGACTTAGAAAGCTCTGGATCCTATCCCGGTTCACTCCAGGTAATGAATCCTATCTTGGTCGAACACTCATCCCTACATTTGACTAACTAGAGCCACCATACGCTATATACCCCCATATGTGGTTAACATAAGTATATAAGCGGTAGCAAACTCTAACTCCTCAAATGTGGACGACCGTGTCACCTCAAGTCAAAGGACTATATGTACCATTATGACCTAGATCATGATCATTGACTATAAGTGAATATCCATGCGATCATTAATCTAACGTCACTGTTCGATCCACCCATCCTATGAATATCCATATGTCTATTCTGATATCTCATATCAAGTAGCATGAGACTCACTACCTCCCACTATTAGTATCACATACTAATCACGAAAAATATACTGAGGTGATAGTCTAATTAATAGACCCAAATATTAATTATTTGACTATGAACTATTTATAGCAAATGTACTAAATAAATTTGTAACTCATATTATTAACTCTTGATAATAAATTTATTTAATATTATGCTAAAGGGTACTCAAATAAACAAACACTTTATTTAAATGAATATCTTATTGCCATTAGGGATAATTTACAATGTCATTTACATTACAAGAATGGCACTAAGGCACATCTATGCTAACAGCTACAACTAGGAGAATCAAAGGTTCTATAGCAGTTATGTTGTGGATTTAGTGTTTTAACTACCAAACCCAGATTATCACCATCTTTTGATATTAAAATCATAAATGGATAACTAGATTCAGTGACACATTTAGCTCTAATCCTAGCAGGCTCATTAGGTTTGATTTGCAATTTCTTTCCTTCAGCCACTTCATACCTTACAAGAGCTTCTCTTGCAGCTATAGCATTACTAAAACTCATTCCAAGCATAAAAAAAGGTATGACATCATTGCTATTATATCTAACCATATCAGTTTTTTTTAGTCACTTTCATCAGGAGCTCTTGCCCTATCACTTTCATCACCACTCTCTTCACTATCTCTATTCTCATCTTTACTACTGTTATAGTTACTTTCAACACAGTCTCCTTCACTTACATTATTACTAGAACCAGTCCTATGTCCTTGGTTACTACCACCAGCCCCATCTCCTTGGTTACTACTCCCTGCCCTATCCCTTCATTATTCGTACCAACCACATCTTCCTCACCAACCATATTAGTAACTCTTATCAATTCATTAATATGACTGCACTGTGTAGGTATAGTTTCACCTCCTACTCCGTTATTACTATTAGCATCCACATTTGGAAATTCAATTAATAATGGATCCTTAGCAATGACCGGTATGTCTACATTCTGATGAGCATATATTTCAATCTCATTAACCCAACTACGCATCCTAATCCAATTCAACACCTTCTTAATCCCAGCATCATCTTCCACACAAAACAACTCATCCTTCAATTTTTTTCCTGGTTCAAGGACATATATAGAGGAAATATTGGGGAATCGTAGGGTCTCCCTATACCTATATAAAATGTCAAAATATGATAAAAAAATCCACATCAAAATTGATAATTGTGTCCACATCCCCATTTCTGTATTCTAACTCATCTCCCTCGTAGTGCCACTGTCCCCCAAAATTAAAATTTATATCAACTAGATATGTCATTTTGTCAAAGCAATGTGAAAAAAAAAAACAAATAAATAAATAAGAAATGTGCACAGCTCTGCCATAGTGTCAAATAAACTACAAAAAATGCTAAATAAATGTCAATTTTGTTGACAACAACTAACAATAAAGTATCAGTCAAATAATTTGTTATTCAAATATTATTTCGACAAAAAGTATCATAAAAAACCACAAAACCCATATAAATTACACATTTATCCATCAAGTGGTCCACATAAAGCACTAAACAATAA
Source organism: Mallotus japonicus (assembly GCA_949634005.1). Taxonomy (NCBI): domain Eukaryota; kingdom Viridiplantae; phylum Streptophyta; class Magnoliopsida; order Malpighiales; family Euphorbiaceae; genus Mallotus; species Mallotus japonicus. The sequence continues at coordinate 7,365 of CATIWK010651462.1, read as the reverse complement.
AAACCTTTCTTACAGAAATTATTTGAAAAGAAAACTTACCTTTTATCCCTTAAGTGGTCCACTGCCAACTATATCTGTCACTCTCAACACTAATTCACCTTTCTTCACTCTCAATTTTTTGATTTCTTACTCTCACTCTCAACTTCTACCCACAAAACTAATAAGATATTAGAAGTAATATGTTCTTTATGCTTTCCATTTTTCAGATATTTGCGTTTTTTTCCTCTATTTTGCATTTTTCATTACTTCAAGTTTTGATCTATGTTTCTCCATTATTTCATTAATTACAATGTTAGTTTTAGGGTTTTGCAATTTTGGGCGGCAAAATTGACAAATCAACGCTCTTTTTTTTTCTTTCCAGAAATGGGTCCCACAATTGCCACATAAGCTCTGTTAACGCCTAACTTAACAACGTTTAGGCTTTATGTTTAAAACAAACTAAATTTGACACCATTAAGGGCATATATGGCCCTCGAAAAATATTAAGTGCCAATGTGGAATTTGGACAAAACATTAGGGTCATATTTGGACCATATCCCTATAAATATTTCATTGAAAATATTTTTATTTTAAAATAAAAACCAAGCTTTAGGACTAGAGTGGAAAATACGCTTAAAGAAAGGGACTAAAAGTGAAATTTATCATGTTGCGTAGCTTCTTGTCATGATCCAATAACAGTGACACGAGGCAGTCTTGACTGGTCCGCTATCCTGTGCTGTCACTTTGAAACCAAAACTTTTTTGGTATAGAGCTCAGCTTCTCCAGTTTTTGAGTGATTGAATTGCGGGTTTGGGCAATTTTTGATTGAAGAGGAAAATGGCGAATACGATAGTAGGAGGGATGCCATGGATAAGAATGAGAGCAATTCCAGATCTTGGTCCTCCAACTCTTTCCATTTGGCGTCGCCCCAACTCCTTTCTTTACAAATACAAATACAAACGTCATCAACTTCTACCGACGAGGGTGAATAGGAGTTTCTCGGTCTCTGTCAAGGCTAAGGCCGCTGCTGGTCAAGAAGGTGATGTCAGAGTGCGTTTTGCACCTTCACCCACTGGCAATCTCCATGTTGGCGGTGCTAGAACTGCCCTCTTCAATTACCTCTTTGCCAGGTTGCCCTTCTGCTTTTCTTCTCTATTACTCATTTTTATATTGTTCAAAGTTTGTTTCTTTTTATGATATGATTTCAAGACTTGAATTGCCCAGGTCGAAAGGTGGGAAATTTGTGTTGAGAATAGAGGATACTGACTTGGAAAGGTCCAGTAAGGAATCTGAGGATGCTGTGCTCCGTGATCTTACCTGGCTTGGCCTTGATTGGGATGAAGGTTCTTCCTTTCATACAATTACTCAAGTTCCTTCCCATCCTTTATTTTATTTAACTTCATTATTATGTTGCAGTTTGTGCTCATTGTTGCTCCAGTTTCATGCCGTTTTGTGATTCTGTGTTTTCTTTCATTTATTTACTTTAGGGCCTGAAATTGGTGGTGATTATGGCCCGTATCGACAGTCTGAAAGGAATTCTTTGTATAAGCAATATGCTGACAAACTTTTAGAATCTGGTCGTGTTTATCGTTGCTTCTGTTCTAACGAGGTAATTTTCTTTGGAACCTCGGAGCCTTCTATTTTTAGACTATCAATATCATCCACTTTTTATTTGTCAATCAAAGAATCATGATCATCTAGTTTTCTGCTAATAATAACAACTACCGGAGTTTGTTTGTTTTGTTTGCATCTACATCCAGTATATTTGGCTTTCACTTCAAATAACATATTCCTTTTTGCTCTCCTCCCCTTGCCTGAAAGTCAAAACTAAAAAGAAAAAATTTTCAACTCATTGTCTTTTATCATAGTTTCTCTCCAGGAGCTTGAAAAAATGAAAGAGATTGCTAAGCTAAAGCAGTTGCCTCCAGTCTACACTGGAAAGTGGGCCAGTGCAACAGATGAACAGGTACAGGAAGAGCTCGTCAAGGGAACTCCTTACACATACCGATTTCGTGTGCCAAAGGAGGGGAGTTTGAAAATTAATGATCTTATTCGGGGTGAAGTAAGTTCTTTTCTGGATATCTACTGTTATAAAGCCCTTATTACCCATTCCTATTACATTTTTGCTCTTAATTTTATTTTGTTGTATGCATTGATGGGTGCAAGGAAATCAAATGACCTCACATCAACTTGTACTTCTTTTGTTGCTGTGTGTGTCAAACAAAAAGATATAATCTAAACAAGAGAAAAGCGGGGTTTTGTGGAGTCAGCTGGGGTTTGGAGTTTTTCTGCATTATCAGTGTCTTGGGCCTTAGTTGCTAGTTAACAAGTTGGTCTTGTGAGAACTCTTTTTTCTTAGATTGTTAATCCTTGCCTATAAATATTTTTTATGACCACAGTTCATAAATTTATTTTCTGTATAACCATTGTAAATATGTGGACTATGAATCACAAATGAACGTCATGTAGGTTAGTTGGAACCTGGACACACTTGGAGATTTTGTGATTATGAGGAGCAATGGACAACCTGTGTACAACTTTTGTGTTACTGTTGACGATGCTACCATGGCCATCTCACATGTTATAAGGTAATTGGTATAGTTCCTAGACATGTATTGGGGGATATTTTCTTCCTGTTTCATGCTTTTGAAGCTGTTATGTATTGTTTGTGGCATGTGGGTTGTCTTTTGGACTTTCTTCCAATTTATTTTGATGGTTGATTGCATTTCAGGGCTGAAGAGCATTTACCAAATACTCTAAGGCAAGCACTGATATATAAGGTATTATCAAGCATAGTTCTAAATACATATACATACATATGCCCACTGGCTCATCTACCCTTTATGGAGAAATTCATTTACTTACCTATATATTTTTCTGCTGCAGGCTCTTGGATTCGCCATGCCTTTTTTTGCGCATGTTTCTTTAATTCTTGCTCCTGACCGGAGTAAATTGTCAAAGCGGCATGGAGCAACTTCAGTGGGTCAGGTACTTCTCAGTTTTGTTTCTTATTTTTTCCTGGTTGTTACTAGGTTGTGACTTTTGGACATTTTTAATTCTATGAGGTTCATTATCTTTTTGCGTTTAATAATTTTTTAAAGTAGAGTCATATGTTTCTCTAGTTAATAACCTCTACTTCACAGTTCAGGGAGATGGGATATTTGCCTCAGGCAATGGTGAATTACCTGGCACTTTTAGGTTGGGGTGATGGCACAGAAAATGAATTTTTCACCCTTGAGCAACTTGGTTGGTGCTTTACTTGACATATAGATATATAGTTTTTATTTTTTTTTATTTTTTTATAGCTGTGTTGAGTTGTCCTGGTTTGAATTTATTTCACCTTTTTAATGCAATTTTACAGTTGAAAAGTTCTCAATTGGTCGCGTTAACAAAAGTGGTGCTATTTTTGACTCTACTAAGTTGAGGTAATCATGACGCTTTAGATTACATAGACTGGCATTGCCAATTTTATTGCATCTGTCTGGAAAGCATGATATAATTGTTTTATTTCAGTTTTGTATTCCATACGTGCATTTTATTCTTTTGTAACATGATCAATGGATTTCCAAGCTACAGAATATTACTTTTTCTTGCTCTGAAAAGTATTGCTATGTTTAAATTCTTTACATTTTCCCTTGCAAAACTAAAATAAATTTCTACAAATTGTAGGTGGATGAATGGTCAGCATTTAAGAGCTCTTTCATCAGAAAAATTAATCAACGTTATTGGTGAACGCTGGAAGAACACTGGTATCCTTGTGGAGTCAAAAGGACCATTTGTAGAAGTAAGGTTTATCATCTTTCCGACATTATGAATTTTCCTAGGCTGTTTTTTTTTTTTTTTAATTGTACATGAGCTTCAAGAGAGTCATATGAAGATTAGTTTGGTTTACACTTTTATTTTCATATTGAATAAGGAATTTTGTTTACCAATAGACTATTTGTTATTATTCATACTATTTACAAGCCTACAAGGGACATATTCTACTACTTATTTTTAGTAAAAAGTTGAATTACTGCAGGAAACAGAATGCTCTCAGGAACTAAATTAGTCCCATGAATGACAATGTTTACTTGATGCTGACCTGATGTTGTTAAAATTAAGTTTACCATTCCCCTTAAGCATTTAGTTCTTTGATGTTGCTCTATCTGACTAATGCATAGGGAATATGCGGTGGTAATCTTAGTATAATTTTGTGCAAACAGGAAGCAGTTCAGCTGCTTAAGGATGGGATTGACTTGGTGACTGATTCAGACAAAGCACTCTCAAATTTGCTTTCTTATCCCTTACATGCTACTTTAGTGAGGTGATGCTTGAGGTTCTCCATTTCCGATTTTGAGTTTTATTTTGCATCATTTTATGGCCTTATGAATTCATATCTTATGCGATTAGCTCTCTACTTCGTTATTCATGGTCAACATGCTTCCCTTCAAAAAACAAAAAGGGTCAATATGGCTTTGAGAGATGTGGTTGACTGTACGTATTGAGTCTGGATATGGTTTTAGATTGTCCATCTTGGAAAAAAAAAAGTTATCTCGTACTCTTCAGTGATATGATTGACTGCTTGTTAGCTTCAATAAGGTCTATTGAGTTCAGGGATTCATATTGGAGACCCTCATCAATGCATTGTAATTTGTTCACTAGTTTAGGATTGCTGTTTATTTTAACAGAAGAATTGATCCTGCAAATTTTAGACAGGCCTCCAACTTTTTCATCATAAAATCTTGTCAGTTATGTTTGAAGTATAAAACTGAGGACTCTCTTATGATTATATTACCAGTTTATTTATGTGATCATTAGTCGTGCTCGACTTCCTCTTATGAATGGTTGGTAGCTAACAACTTGCACCATCTGCAGTCCTGAAGGTAAGACTCTTATAGCAGATGGGCTTTCTGAAGTTTCTTCCAGCCTCTTAGCTGCATATGACAGTGGTGAACTCCTAAGCTCGCTGGAAGAAGGCTCGTCAGGTTGGCAGAAGTGGGTGAAGAACTTTGGCAAATCTTTGAAACGCAAGGTAGGATTGCATAGAATGATACAATTCTTTTACTGCAATTTGATATCCCCTCCGCTCAAATAGAAATAAAGCTTCATATACATGCTTTTCGACTCAATATTTTGGCTACTTTTCTTAAATTCGTTTCCATGGCAGGGGAAGGCTCTTTTCATGCCGCTTAGGTTGTTGCTAACTGGAAAGCTTCACGGTCCAGACATGGGGGCTAGTGTGATCCTACTCCATAAGGCTGGAATTTGTGGCATTGTTTCGCCACAAGCTGGATTCGTCACCTTGAATGAAAGGTTTGAAATACTAAGGCAAGTTGACTGGGAAGCACTGAATAAGGATCAACCTCCCCTAGAATCTGCCGCTACTGTATCAAATTGAGGATACCATGTTTTGATCTGCTAATTTTTACTTCATTTTTTTTCCCAATTGATTGTCGCTGCTGAAGAATTTGATGAGAAAAGTTTCAGTGTGCGATATATGCTAGCTCTGACGACAAGACATTTTTCAAGTGTAATGCCTTAATTTTTCTTAGTTTGTATTTTGAAAGAAAGGATTAAAATAGAGAAATTTAAATAAAAAAAATGCTTTTATTGATTAAGTTCATTCTATGTTGTGATAGCATCTGTGGATGGTATCTAGAACCAATACACGACAAAAATCATCCAAGTTGACCTCCATTCATAAATGTGGATGGAACAATCGAAGGATGCACATACACTTTTCTAATTAAAACTAGGCATGCCCTTTGCTCCTTCCAAAGTAATGTCACATCCAAATTCCTTTATTTGAAACCTTTCCAATGAAACAAAACATTAGCAATTTAAACTTACATTCATTGATTTCAAAACCAGTAGCGCTCTGATCACAACTTCAAGGACGAGAAATTTCTTCGGTACATTACGTTCCGTATGCTAGAAATAATTCCTCAAAATATAATGTAAATCAGCAATCAATTAGCAGAAAATAAACATTTTTTTATTTAAATGAATTTACAAAATTGTATGGAATCCATATGCATTTGGTTTAAATAAAAATTTAGTAAAATTCATTTTCATTTCCTGCAATGTGTTTGATTTATTTACAATTTCAACTTCTTAATTTTGTAAAATTACTTGACATTAAATTCATTTTTATTGATGAAAGGGGTAAATCTTTTATTTGAATACTACATGAATTTGTATTCTTGAGGATTTGAAATACATTCACAATAAATTTAAAAGTTCATTTAATAAGAATTTGAAATGACATGCAATTACATATTATTTGAAAATTTTTTATTTAAAATTCAATATTTGTAATTTACGATTTGCATTGAAACACACTGTATTCAATTAGGATTTTAAAAGATTTTAATTGATTTCAAAAGTTAGGTAGTATTCGATTAGAACTTTTAAGGAGTCTAGGAAAGTAAGGGGGTATTCAATTAAGATTTTTAAAGACTTAAAAAAATATATAAAAATTAGTAGGTATTCAATTACAACTTTAATAGAGTCTATAAAAATAAGGTGGTATTCAAAAAGTCAATTACTTTTATAGACATTAGACTTTAATGTACTTTTACAGACTTTTTATGTGATGGTATAAATAAAAAACCTAAAATATTCTCTTGTACTTCCTCTCAAGATTTCAAAAGACTTTTTTGTTCTAGGTTTAGAACCCTAATCCTACGAGGGGAAAAAAATCTTGAAGCGAACTTAAAGCAATCTTGATAATTCTTCAATCTTTTTTGGAATTGATTTTGATTTTGGATTCGTGTGACTTCATGATTTTGTTGGATTATTGATATTTGTTAAATACAACTTGATTGTATTTTGTTGGCTTCATGATCAACATGTGTTTGTTGAATACAACTTGATGAGTTTATTTATAAACAGTTGATCCTATAATATTATATACTTTAGGATTACTGATATATGTTTGTTGGATTCATCTATTTCCTTATTCCTTGTAAGTGTATTCTAATCAGTTATAGTTGTAAAAAACAAAAGACCACTGATATCACATAAATAATAATTTCTGAAATTTCAAACAGAATGACACATGCTTCATCCTTTGGCAAATTTTGCATCTTTTCTTATAATATCTTTGGGGTAGCCTCCTTTGTATTTCCTTGGTTCCTCTATTATATGCATTGTCTTGTTAGGAGCAAAATCGTCTGTTACAATACATTTTTATAATTTTTTTATTTTACGTAATAATTTAATATAATAAGAACAAATTCTATCTTCTAGTTTTTTCTAATGTAGGACAAATTGTTATTATTATTTTTGTTGGGTCACTTGGTACCAATTGCAGATTTTATATCATTTTATTTTAGTGTAATTGAACCATAAATTATTTTAGTGTAAAAATTATTTTTAGAAAGATTATTTTATTAAAAAAAT